>OY728143.1:1468215668-1468504387 GCA_963277665.1 Viscum album
CCCTTGTCCCCCCACCTAAACACCCCCTCCCCCTACCCCCAGCACACCCCCTACCCCCCACCTGCACAACCCCCTCCCCCTACCCCCAGCACACCCCTGCCCCCCCAACACACCCCCCATTCCCCCACCAGCACACACCCCCGAACCCTCCCCTACCCACCCCCTGCCCACCCCACACCCCTACCCACCCCATGACACCCTCCACATTTCATTCCACTTAAACCACTTAATTAAATATGTGTATAAAGGATCATTCATGATGTTTTTTTAGAAAAAACCTATTTTTCCCTAGACCAAAATGATGGATGATTTCCAGGAATCCAATCTTGAATTTGGAATGAGTAGTTGTTTCCATTATAATTAATAAATCTTGATTTGTTGGATAATCCAGAATACTTTCCAAGGATGTGTATCCATTTTTTGGGGAGTTTATATATCGTTATGAGTCAGAGAATTCAAATGAAACTGATTTTTTAGTCTCCAAGTAGCGAGAGTTTTAAGGAGTGGTATTTATAAAAACAATCTGAGTGTTGGGATGTCTCTTGAGGAGTTTTTATTCCTATTTAGGTGTTTATGTGGTTCATAGGGTAATCAAGTAGCAGTTAGAGGGTGCTAGGTCCACTAGGTTAGATACCCTGAGAGGGGCGGGGGGTGAATCAGGGTATGAAAAATTAAAAAAACTTCCCCTTTAGATCTTGTTTCACTGTTAAGAAAAACTCTCTTATCTCTATTTTCTGTAGAAAAGTATTAATAGAAACTAAATCATGCACAGGACACAACAATTTTTACTAGTTTCACTCTCACTAGGATACATCCAAGGATCATACACCGACGATGTGCCGATGTACCAAATCCACTAAAAGTGCACTACTGTTTACAAAGTTTGGGATAGATCACTTCTATGCTCAGGCTCACTACCTTTACAAAGTTTAGGGTTAGCTTAAAACTTTCCCAAGGGACACTCCCTATTTCTCTCTCTCTGGATTACTGCTGGTGGAGAGGATCCACTTACAGTTTATAGACCTGTAGGTCTCTTCATTATTTCTAATGAAATCTGCATCCTTAACTATTGATAGATGCTCTGTTGACGTCCCACTTTCACCCGCAGATGAACCTCTCTTTACACTGGGTGTACCAGGCCGCTCCAAATCTTTCACGCAACCCTTACTACATCTTGCGCGCAACTTTAATGCCTTGTGTGCGAGATTCCACTTTTGTCACGAAACATCCCTTGTGCGCGCAACTTCAATCTTGCGCACAACTCAAATCTGACACGCAAATTTCTTAGCTTGCGCACAACCCTAAATCTTTCGCGCAACTCCCTTTGCGTGAAATTCTTACACAATCCGGTGCTCAGATTTTCTATAAGTGTTGAGCTCACTCGAATAAGGGGGGTCACTTCGTATTTATAGTCATTCTTGACCCCTGCGTGGAAGATTCAATATTTGTTGCGCAAGATCCTCTTTGTGCCTGCAAAACCCCGTTTGACATCGCCTTGAGCGCGCAAGATTCTTTCATGTAACCTCCTCTTTTGCGCCCATTTCCAAATATTTCCCACATCTCCCCAAAAACCTGCCTTGCACGCAATATTCCTTTGCACAACTCCATCTTTCGTGCACATCTTCAAATCTTTCACGCCCATGTCACTGATCTTGAACTCACCTCATTGCCTTTGCCATTTTTCGACGTTGTGACCCTAAAACATGCCTTGCTCACAAGTTTTCCAGACCACCCTAGATCGTGCGCAGCAACATTATTTTCCAAAAACATGTTTCCCCATTTTCTGATTTTGAGACCCAAAATTTGGAAAACATTGGAAAATAGCGCCAACTTAGATTTGTTCTTTTTTTACCACCTCCAGATCATACATTCTTTTTCCATAGTTCTTTGTCAACATAGGTTGTCAACAATATCTATTGAACTCGAAAAATCACCATGTAAACCCCCCTTTGTCAACAAAATTAAACAACGTGGTCTGCTCTGTCAACAATCACAACATGGAAGTCCGCTTTTTCAACAAACACAATCACCTCAAAAATGCTTCAATGATACCTTGAGGGATTTTTTTTCCCAACAGAGGGTTTCTAGTCCATTCCACTTAATTTTAAGACCCATAAATTACCATGTCTAGGTAAACTGGGTACCCAATACTAATGAAGGAAAAAATAGTTAATTATGAATTTTTATAGTGGGGTATCCTCTAGTAGGGGAACTAGGTGTGGCTTACTGGATAGCCATGTGCTAGGTTTATGGTTGTGTTCTATATGTATTTCATACTCCCCTTATTTTATTCATGTAGGACATGTCCTTGAATGAGATATTGGTGGTACATGATATGATAAGATACCTGAACTAAAGAATAGATTGGTGATATGATATGAGATATGGGACCTCAACCTATGTGAGTGGGTGATATAATGAGATGAGAAGAAATACCTCACCCTGAGTGAGATGTTTGTGGTATAGGATAAGATATAAGACCCTCACCCAAAGTGAGATGCTTTCCATTTGAGAGGGTTTATGTGAAGTCACTCTGAGTGAGTGGGAGGTGTTATAATATAAGTTATGAGGACCTCACCTTGAGTGGGAGGGTGGAAGTACAAAATAAAACATGAGGATCATAACTTGTTATGGGACCCCTCCTTGAGTGAGAGGGTTCTGGTTTAGACTTGATTGTCAATATTTTCCCTCAAAAAATGTGGAAGAGGGAAGTGTTTCATTATGAGATGACTTTTCCAAGTGAAATTGGTTGAATTAAGTAATGTTAGGTATTTTATTGACCAAATTAGAAAAATATGACTAGAAAGCATTTTTTTTATTTTATATGAATATACATAGAACATAATGTGGTATATCTAGTTAAACAAATTTGTGGGTTCCCAAATGAGATTATACAAAACACAGTGTAAGTGAACTTTAGTTCATATGAAGAACACCATGTTTTACATTAATGTTTACATGTTATACAAAAGATATATCTAGGGTCCTTAGATACTTATTTGGAATTATGCTATGAGGATAGAACATGTGTTTTATAGATGATACTTCCTTACATGTTTCCTCTATTTACTTTTGTTTTAGATTGAAATAGAATATGATCTATTGTGATATTCATATCAATATTTTCCCTTGGTTTCATTACTATTATAACATGTGTAATGATCCACCTTTTTAATAATGGAAAAAATCATTAAATTTTCATTTTGAATGTTTAATTTAATCATGGTAAAGGTATACTACATCCTAATAGGGAAGGTCCAAGGAGTGTACGAGGCTTGTTCTGAGCTCGAAGTTCTAGAAAAGTGGGATACAGGCTGAACTGAACGATTAGTGGAAACTATGTGGACCTAGGCCACACAGTTTGTTTAAACAATGCATCTATGGACAGGGGAACCTAAAAGTCCACACAGTTTGTCTACAACCATGCAGGCCTTAGGTGCACAGCCCATGTGGCCTATTTCAGACGGGAGGGAATATCCATTTATCATGGTTTACACACAGTTTGTGAACCGTGTGCATAAGTTGTGTGCAATGGGGTTTTTTTGGAAAAAAAATACCATTTTACCCTCTTTAATTCAAAAAATATTTATCATTTTCCCTTACCTATAGTGGATATTCAAGGAGTTCATACTCCCATAGAGCTTCCTCCTCCTCCATGCTTGGATCTTCTACTCCTCCTCCATTTGTCACCTATTTTCAATTCCTTCAGAAGCATTAGATAACACAAGTTAAGACTAACCTCATTTTTATACTACTAAGTCCGAGTTCAATGATCTTGGTGTTATGGTTGAATCTCAAAGGTACATGTTCCAAAATCTTCCAATGGTGCAATTAGACATGTCTCAAGATGTTCTTGATGAGGTTAAGTCTTCCAGGACTGAAATGAAGGGAATCCTACACACTTTATAAAGTTTTGTATTAAGCTATTTTGAGTTCATTAAAAGGTTTCAACCCTATATAACTTCCACCTTATAACCTTCAGTTGTTCTAGTTTTTTAGAGTGGAGTTGATCAATTTCTCTCAAAATTTAATTATATAATCCTTAAATATTCAGTCCCTATAGTGTGATATGTTCACACCATTCCTTATGTAATATTTTAAAAGGAATATTATGGATGAGTTCCATGATACCAGAGAAGTTGTCAGGAAGCTTGGTATTGGAACTAATAGATCCTTAAATTAAGTAGTGGTCTTTTATGATGAATTTAATGGGAAGTTGAATGAGATCATGAATGTCCTCTAAGTATGATCAATATATGGTTTTTATAACTCTTGTTCTAGTATCTAGAAACTACTAGAACTTGTTAACCTCTTTGAACAAGGTCTATAAATAAGTTCAAGGGCTATATTAATATTCTTCCTTGACAAAGATAGTGTTTATTAGAAAACAATTTTCTAAAACAATAAATAAATTATGGAAATAAGTTTTCAAAACAATCAGGAAATTATAGAATTCAAATTAAAGGTTTAGACAGAGGGAACCTACCTCAACCTCAAGACGCGTTTGATTTTGATGAAAAAAACTAGAATCTTCCTTTTTTTTCTTCTTGTACGCATATGAAACTTCACATATATATAAGGGACACCTAGCCCTTATATACATATTCGAATGGCCAAATATGCACAAGGGTGTCCTTAGATATATGGTTATACTTGAAATATACCCCTTTACACTTAAACATGTATGCATTTTTCATATCTATATATAAGCACACCTAGCCCCAATATATATATTTCATACTTCCATGAGTGAATATATATAAAGGGGGAGCTTATATATCTATATGACTACCTATGCATACACATGTAAGCCTTCGTCAATGGTGACTCGAATCCACCTCAACGAAATCCAAAACACACTACAAAAATTTAAGAAACCCAAAAATAAAAAAATCTCTAATTAAAATTGGGCCAAAGAATAAAAACAGAATAAACCTTACCCAAATCCAATGTTGAAACTCACTATCTTTGATGGTGGTGGATAGAATCGGTCTCACCATAAGAATCCACCTATAAGAAAATAGTGGGAAAATAAATGAGATATAACGACTTCTTATATATATGTGATCAGTGTGTCAGTTGTACATGATAAATGATACATGAATCCATAACCAACAATGAACAAATAATATTCAGATTGATATGTACATCCCAATACTAAATAACATGATTATTAATAAAGATCTTTATTTTTAAAACATCACTCATTCAGCTCAAATCACAATTATTTAAGATATGATAAATAAACCAAGCATTGAATCAACATAATCTATATTATTCTTAAAAACTCATGATGTTTTTTTTATCAAGAATCTCTTTCATCCCCTACCCCTGCACCAGCACCCCCCCTTCCCCACCCCCTACCCACTTTCACCACCCCTTCCCCTAATACCCCCTCTCCACCTTTGCACCCCTCCCCCCTGCCCCTTGCACCCCCACATCCCCCTCCCCCACTGCACACCCCCTCCCCCTACACACCCCCACCCTACTTACCCTGCACACCCCCCCTCCCCTACCCTCCCCTACCCTCCCCACTACACACCCCCCTCACCCTACACACACCCCCTGCCCCCTTCCCCAGCACCAGCCCCCCCCCCCCCCACGAACCCCCTTCCCCTTGCACCCCCCCTCACCCTGCACCCCCCTGCTCCCTTCCCCAACACCCCCTTACACCCCTTTCCCCTTTCACCCCCTGCACACACCCTTGCCCCTCCCCCCTGCACGCCCCCAACCCCTACTTCCTTGCACACCCCCTTGCACCCCTCCCCCTATCCTTTCCCACTATTCATTTATGGCTACTCAAGAACCTATAACACACCAAAATTATTTCTTAAACATGATCCAAGGCTATGTAAAATATATAAAGATTCATAACATATCATTTATGTGTCATAATCCTCCCCCTCTTTCGACATATTGTCTTTGAGAAGTATCCCCTTAGGAATCCTCAAACAACATGGGCCACTTCATGCACACCAAAAATGAGTTAAAAAAACTTAATGAATATATAGTAATAAGGGGTCAAGTGAATTGGTAATTGGATCAATTTAATCAAAAGATAAAAAAAGTTACCCTTAAGTTTAAGATGCCAAGATCAAAATAAGGCGGTGATATATTTAAGGTAAAGTGTTTAATTGTGTTTTGACCCAAATACCCTGATCCCTCCCTCTTAGGTTATATCTAATGTTAAGACCGTAATAGGTCCTAACACAGTTGATCACTCAAATCTTGAAAACCATAAAAATACAAGGGCTCGACAATCACTTCCCAATATTTTCAGTCAGATTCAAACTACTCTTTTATCTACAGTAAACCTCAATCACCGTGAAACAGAGGACAGTGATTCAAGAAACCCAAAAATAGGGAATGGTTCAACTTTACCACTCCATTCAATGTCTGGGCATAGTTTAGAACTAGAATAGCTACACCCAATGATGAGAATAATCATTCTCATGGTCATCCAAAGAGATATACTCTATAATTTCTACTAAGACCTTTATGGGATAATTAATTTCAATATCACAATCCATGGTTCTAAACCATATATGATTTATACCTCCAAAAACAAAAATCTCGTTTAGAACTATGGGATTAACTAAAATCACTTAAATAAGATCAAACTGTAAAAAAATATTTCTTAAAAATCCCCACATTTTAAAAAGAAGTACTCATTTCAAAAAGAAAAGAACATTGAAATGAATCTCACTTCCTTAAAAAAATAGAAAATACATTTAATAGTGTAAAATTAAAACTTCCCAAGTATATAATTTTAAAAAATATTTACATTGGATTTGATAATCATGAAATTATTTAAAATAAAATCTCACTCAAGCTTTATAAAGTTCTCTATTTTCAAAACACCTCATGAATTTCATCATAAGACCTAAAAATTTCCTGAAATCCCATTTCTTTTTAGATCATTTACCAAATTATATAATGTAATCAAACACTTTTAAAGAATCATGTGAAAGTCAATACAAATCATAAAACCTGTTTTTTAATCCAAAACATCCACAAGTCCCATTTTCTAATTAATCACAGAAAAGGTTTTAAATTAAAACACTTCATGAAATGTATTTTAATTTTAAATCATTTCCCAATTTCTTTTTAAACCTTACTATTGAAAACATTATACATGATATTAAAAATACTTTACAGAAAATCCCCCAAAACCGGTTTTGGAATCAAAAAATTTCAATAAATGTACTTTTGTACAAAAAAATTGAAGCAACAAACATAAACAAACCATAATGTGGCACAAAATACAAACAATAAATTGATTGATCATAAACAAAATACTACCATGAGGTAAGCCCCATGTTAACCTCTCACATATAAGAGTTCCCCATCATTAAGGGGAACTCAAGGGAACCTAACAAGGTCTACTAAGTCAAACATATCAAAGGAAACCCCTCTTAATTTATCAATCCATAATTCCATAATGTTTTACATTATGTAAATAGTTATAGATAGACATGAAGTAAAACACATCACCCGAAGGACCTCTCACAACCCTAAAATTTTTATTTCACTCTTTAAACCTGAAGAAATGCAATCTAGTTTCATCTCAAGACATTTTCACATGCTTGTCAAGACTCGCACATCATAAAGAACATACAACTCATATAAATTGAAGAAGAAACTTAGGGACAACCTAACACATAGTTATATGAGCCTCTCCATTCGATATTGATGGATGGGCCGATATAAATCAACATGATTACTCAAAATAGATAAAATCCCCCATGTTATGGATTTAGAATGAAATGCCAAGAAATGGTGAGAGAGGTCATGATGGGAACCGTCGGGGTTGGAGGTTCGCGCACGTAGGGTATCTGGGAATAGGGTGTCAACGTGAGATAGGAAGAGGGAGAAGGGTCACGGATTAGGGGAGGATGGAGGAGGACAGTGCCGCATGAGAGAGTTCGATGGCGGAGGGTTGCAGATCAGGGGAGGATAGAGGAGGAGGGCGCCGCCATGAGAGAGAGGTCAAGGGAAGAGGGTCACGGATCGGGGGAGGATGGCGCAGAGGGTCATGGATCGGGGTAGAATGGAGGAGGAGCCCGATGGGTTTTGAAAAAAAGGGACGACAAATTTTAGCCACAGTTTTTTAATTAAAGCATGGCTATAAACATTCTATAGCCACAGACCTATAAAACCGTGGCTATAGGTCCGTGGCTATAGCCTAAATTTCTAGTAGTGTATAGCCATAGTTTTTGGACCTATATACATGGTTTGAAACCGTGGTCATAGACTTATTTTTTAGTATTTTTGGTCTCACAAAAAGACCAATTCTAAGTGACTTAATGAGGTTTACAAGGAGATGATATTCAAGAGGTAAAATCCTCATTCTTTATCTTTTAAATTATTTTTTTCTTATACTTTATCCTCACCCCTATCCAAAGTGCCATGATAACTCCATTATCATATATATACTGAAATTTTATCATGTTAATGGAATATCCATAATAAAATATCTTCTCTTATCCTTTTATTGTAAAAATGAAAACATCACCCGTAATATGTCGGTTCACCGCCTTCGTGGACGATGAGTTTTCATTTTCCATTACTACCTTCAAGGCTGGTCATAAAACCATTATTATGGTTAAATCAGATTTTAATATGTATATTATAACTTATTTCATGTTTTTGAATCAATATATAAACATAATATTAAATAAAACAATACTAGTTCATGATGGTCATAAAAACCACCAAAATAAACTAAACATTTTTCATTACCATTTTATCAAATGAATCATCCTCATATAAAAAACAAAATGATATATGGGACCATTTAAAATTACGGAAGTATATTAATACCATTTCCTTTCACTTCTGTATTTTTTCTTCCATTTGAAAAGAACTCTCATAATTATACTCAAGGGAACCAGCCACAAAATCATGAAATAAACACTCCCGAAATAACGAAATTAAACATTATAACCCATCAAAATGACCATAAATAAACTTAATAAAATTATAATAAATAAAATATATGTGTAAAAGTTTCTAAATTAAGTAATTAATGGATCTAATTTGATTATCCAGGACATTAAGTTCTAGTGTAGAACACATTTGGACATAAGATAAGGGATCTCTCCAAATCTCCATATTTCATTTGGGTAGCACTTTATCTCTATTTGCATCAAGTTACTTCTTCACTATTCTTATGTAATTATTATATACTCTATATTTATGTTCCAAACATATAAATATAGCTCAATTTATCTTTCATTGATCCGGAAATACATATTTTAAAAGGTTTCATTCTCAATTCCTCTTGATAAGAAAACCCAATTAAAGGTAACTTCTCCATTTCTTACCCATTTTAAAGTACACTCTATAAAATATTTTAAATTACCAATATTTTTATAAAACAATCATCTTATCATGAAAAACTATCTCATTTCATTTCTGATTTTATTCAAACAATTATGTCTTTATCTTCTTTAAATACTCTATTCATTTTCCTAAAACCGCACTTAAGAAGGAAATTTCTAGTGTTACATAACCACTCTCTTTTTTATTTCTAATTCAGTTAGACATCATTATTCACAATCTATTTTTTTTATGAATGACCATTAATGATTTAAATACATTTTTTCATGGATACCATTTTTATACACCCCTTAGTTATGCTTTATGATCAGATTATGATAACCATTTATTTCTATGGGTAACCTTTATGTTTGTCCCTTATGTTTGACTCTTCACGTGACACATATGCATAAAAATGTTATGATGGGTGAACCCAGATAGCTCTCCAATACATTGTGTAATGTTTAGTATCATGAGATGTTATGTATGAAATTAGGGAGTAAATCTAATCTATTATGAGACTCTGTCCACCATGTGATATAGTCTTAGTAGTTAGCCACGACTAATGTTTATATCATTTTATATGTTATTTTAACATTCCTATGTTTCCATCATCATATGATTCCATTTTCTATGAGTTGTGTTTCCATATGTTTATTCATGATCCATTACTTCTAAGTCATGTGTTATGATTTATTCCTATGTTTATTCCCCAAATAGGATTTTTAGATCATCACTTTTTTCTATGTATTCCCTAGGTTATCCTATGAAGTAGTAGGAGATCAGAGGAAGTTATGAGCTCATTATGGAGATTAATGAAAAAAATGTTTCATTTTGGTTCCATGTTTTCAATCTTCTGTACCTAGTCTTCCAAAGACACTATATTTTTTGATACTTGGTTTGTATTTAATGGATAATGCTTAAAATCATGTAATAATATGTGTAAAAGTATAGGGTCATGACACAAACCTTCTATAGGGCATGAAAAAATAAAATTTATTTTTCAAATACAATACAGAGACTGAGCAGAGTCATCTCACTTGAAGATCTTTCTCAGTTTTTTGCTTACTTAATCTAATTTACCTAAATTAATTCTTTTTGGTTGTTTTTATTTAATATATTAAAAAAATTATATTTTGAGAATTGAAATGAGATGATAAAAAATAATCTAACATGAAATGATATAATGTAATTATTAAATAAAGAACTTGGCCTTTGTGGTTTGGATTATGAGCTCTATCATTCTCTTTATTGGTGTTTAAATTCAGTTTGATAATTCAATTCTGAGATCTCGTGTATGAATTACTATTATTTTATTTAGTGGTGTGAAATATTGAATTCCTTTATCAATATTAATTCCATATCCTCCTGTGACCAAATTTGATGACACACCTCAATCGAGAGTGACATCTTTGAGTACTTGGCTCCACCGTATTTCATTTCATCCCCTAGATGACTCAACTCCATCGCATGAAGAGTCTGTATCTAATATAAGCGAGGGAAAAGATTTAATAAAATTATAGAAATGAGTTTGAGTTCAGTGTCATGGTGGTAAATCTTCACACTTGTTCACTTCACACTTTTTCACCACAAAATTATGAATTTAAGTGCAGAATGAATGGAAAACACCACTTACCTACCTCAGGCCAAGCCTTGGGTTGCCCCTCATTTTTGAGGGTAAGAGGTCATGATGTTAAGATGAGAAAGAATAGAATAAAAAATAAAAATAAAAAAAATATAGTAGATAGAGATAGAGAGTAAAATAAAATTAAATAAAATAAATAAGAAAATAAAATAAAATGACGGGAAAATTGTTATAAGAACAAGAAAATAAAAACAAGATAAGAATAGAAGAAGAATAAGAGAATAAGATGAGAAGAATGGTTGAATTTTTTTTTTATAAAAATGCATGAACTGTGTTAAACTAATAAAATAAAACTAAATAAGATTAAATGGTCTAAATTTACCCAGGTTTTTAGGGTTAAGTGTTTGCTTGTAGTGTAACTTGGGTTGTCAAATTCTCAGATACCTAAGAAGGAACCTACAAACATGTACATTCTATGGATTTTTTTGTCTATGAAGTGGAAAAATTTGGGTTGATTTTAGATGGGTTTAAAAGATCATAAATAGATTTATGTGATTTCAATTTATGAGAAAGGGTTGATCTTAGGTTATTACAAGGGATGGATTGGATGAAATTCTTTTTTTAACGATTTCAATTTCATTAGATCGATAAGGATTCATTCAATGAATTCAAACCAACCTCATCACTTACAGATTAAACACCTTAAAAACACATCATAATCATCTATACACTCTTAGGATTATTTTCATGATAACTCCATGGTAAAGGATCTTATTAGCACATAAAAGTGGGGTGATTAAATTCAATAAGGAAGAGGAAGAGAGAAAATCATTGAATAGAAAAAACTCAAATAAAATAAATTAATAAACATTTAGAGAGTGATAAATAACATTCAATCCATACCATTTCTACTCTCTTGGATCAACCCATAAAATAGTTAGCATCCCATTTATGACATGTTCTCAAAGGAAGTATGAAGTAGACTTATGAGGGTGGAATTGAAGAAGTAAAAACAACAAAATAACGATCACTCCACCATTGTGTGATAAATTTCATAAAGTTTGGTATGAATAAATTCACAACCTGAGACAAAATTATCAATGTTATATGAATAAGAATATAATAATAGTAAAGGAATAACTTTTATTAAGAAACTAAGGTGAATTGAACAACTTACATGAGAAAGAAATGTGATTACAAACACAAAGCATAAACATAACATTACAATGAAACCAAGAACAAAATATGATAAACTCCTTCACCACCATTGACTTAAATAGGAAATTTTGAAGCCTTAGTTAGATTCTCCAATAGTTTAAGTCGCCCCAACTAATGGTGGTAGGCCTAGGTCGGTGGAAAGTTTGTGGAATTTGGACTTTTCTACCCTTGACCCGAAAATGGCAGCCAACTTGCATCCACCAAACAAAGGTGCCTAACTGAGCTTATATATGGACTAATTTGGGTAATCAATAGATGAAAAAAATTAATATTCGGATGTCCCCTAATATCCTGTAAAATTTCATCTCAAAAGGATTTTTGGTTTTCGATATATGATTGAAATGGTGGGTTGTTTTTCTGGGCTGCAGAATCGGGCCTAGAATTGTATCTTTAACTTGGGCCGCCTGGAACTCCCTCTAAACATACAAACTATCTTTGTAAACTATTGGATTAAATGTTCCTAATAACATATTCTATATTAAGTTAAAATTTACTAATCATTGGGCATGTATATTTTCCTCTAAAGTAATGTTATTGGGATGTTGTCCAGTTTACTAGCCCAGAATTTCCTGAGTTGAATGTCTAAAATGGTAATCTTCCAATGTGAATATTCAAGTACTACAAAAGTATGAATTGTTACCAATGTAATGAGAAACCTTAAAATTAAATATGAAATTAAAATCATGACCATTTGTTTTTTTATGAGTTGTTCAAAAATTTACCATGAAATAGTGCATTTTAAGAAGGAATTACAATAATAATGTAAAATAATTTTCAATTTTTAAAATTTAATAAAAATGGGGTTAATGAATAATGAAGAAAATGAATATTATATAAATTAAATTAATATTATCCCTTTTCAGTGGCTAATCACACCACCCAACTTGAGTTTTTATAGTCCTGAGTAAAATGTATCTAAAAAATATGAAATTCGAATCCCCTTTTCCAAAAACATTTTAACACACAATCTCACCAAAATACCTCATACCAAACAATTATGAAACCCATCAAAATAACTTAATACAAGGTAGTTTTACAAGAATATCCCAAGACCAAGATCATTCCTTTATTCAAATTCATCGCCACATTTCATCCAATTTCAATTAAGTGTGATGATGTGTTGTGCATCACAATAGACATGGGGGTTCATCATTATTCAAGGGAGAAAATATGGAAGTGCTAGGTGGAATCACATTTCAATATTAAGATGAGTATTAATTTTTTGATTTTTTTATTTTTTATTTTTTTGTTATAATTCTTCCATGGTAATTGAAATTGAACTCAATCAACTCAACCCATGTAGTGAGACTTTCCTGATGACTCCCAGGCATAAAGACCTTAGGGAACCATGTGAATCCCACATACTCAGGCATCATATCGAGTTTACTCAATCAAAAAAAATTAAAATTACCACAAATAGAGATAAAATTCCCAAATTTGGGCCAGAAAACTATGGATTCACGATACCTAAGTGACAAAATCCACACATTATGTCAGTCCATTTCTCTATGTGCAATTTATTTTTTTTAAATTTTTTGTTTGATATATATATTTTTATTTTATTTTTGATTTTTTTGAATACTCATGTTAAAATTAAAATGATAACCAAACCTATGCCATTTATTATCATAACCCAATAACTAAAACTAATACCCCACAATCCAAATGACGTGTGTTGTGTTTTTTTAATAAATTTATGACAATATAAATGGTGAAAAATCACATCGGACAACCGCACCTTCCAAAATCTAGAATCATGAACTTAAACTTGCATTAAAATCATAATCAAGGCATGAAAAATTATTTGATATTAAATTTCAAAGTGTGTAATGTGTATTATCATGTTCAAGTTTAAAGTAATTTTTCCTTACACACATTTTTTTTATTTCAAAACATTTTTTTTGAATTTTTTTATGCACACAAAAGAATTTTTTTTATTACATCTCCCCCCAACTTAAAATAACATTGTCCCCAGTGTTTAAAGAAAATAAAATTTAGAAGGGGGTAGAAGTAGAGGGGAGGAGTTATAAAACGAATTTGAAATAAAAACATGGACCAAAGTCGCCTAGTTTCTGAAGTTGAAGTTCATGATGCTCTTGATTACTCCTTTGATCTCCATGTCACTTAGAGAAGCCTCATTAATTGTAACGCCCTAACCCCAGAAGCCTGGAGGTGGTGTATTATTTTAATATATTGGAATGATTACAAGGAATAAAATCCCGAAGGACCGATTAGTTTATTAGTTTTGGAAATACATATACATAAATAAGTTCAACATTACAACTTGAAAAGAAATACAACATATACGTTTTATTGGGAACATCCACCACTCTAAGATTATCCTTGTAGGTCAATCATAAAAAAAATTCTTTGTCTTGAGAAAATGAAACATAAGAAAAGGGTGAGCTCAAACGCTCAGTAAGGGTAATAAATACAACATAAGATATCATAAACATCAAAAATATTCATGGTGAATAATTTAAAACACATGACTATAAAAATAATAAACATCAACACATTAAGGAAGGAATATTAGTTGAGTAAATAATGCCATAATAAAACATAACGATGGGTATTCTACTAGTCGCATAACCACATGAACTTTCAATTACTAGCTTTATAAGGAGGGAAATTCATATGTCAAAAATTCTAAAATATACCATCAAGGCCTCGACCAAGACATCTAAAAATGATTAAGGGCTCTACCAAAACCATAAATATTCATTTTATCAAGGCCTCATGCCAAGACCATATTTTGTCTAATGAGACCTACCGATGCACCGAGGGGTTATTGAGGGCCCCACCTGATACTTAATAAGTCCAATTCATTCCTCATATGAGCGTAGATAAACATAAATAACATATACATTCATATTGAAACTAACATATGAAATGTAAATAACCTTCCCCAAACAGTAATCATAAACACTAACCATTCAAAGTAAATTGGTGAATGGTTTTAATATAGCACATCCATAGTAAAAATAATCATAAACCATTAAATTAAATATGGTAGATGATATCATAAGATATAAACCTCAAAAGAGTACAATATTCAACAAGTATGTTGACATAGATAAGATATATTTAAATGATACCATTGAAAATTTCTTGAGAAAATAATCCTTAAACATTCCAAAGTGTCCCATACCACCTTGAAATATTAAAATCATAATCCCTTAGAATATCATGAGACTAAGGATACTATTGATATGATATAAAAAATGGAAGTACATACACCACATGTAAGGAATAAGTATTGAACAAGGCGTATATCTCCTAAAAGTTAAAGTGAGATGAGAAAAATACATTTTACTTTGGAAAGAAGAGTTATTTTGGAAAATCATTTTTATTTTTCATAAACCTAGTTTTAAACATTTATATCCTAGAAAAGAAAAGTTAAGTACATTTATATTACTTTTTAGGCACAAGTGATGTCTCACTAAAGTGAAATCATGTAAAAAGTGTTTTTAAAGAAGCTTTATAATTAAAACATTTTAGTACGGTTTAAGAAATTAATTAAAGAGATTTTTAAAGTGAAAAGGCATGTTTGATTTAAAAAAACCATAAATGAACCAAAATATACTTTTAATAGTAAAATTTGTGGCTTTATAAATATAAATATGTATTAAAAGAGATTATAGGGTGAACTTCAAAATAGGTAAGAATCTAAGAAGTTCCTTGAATCGAGCTTGTATTTCGAGAAGAATTTTTGAAAGAACCTTTTAAAACATGTAACTACCCACAAGTTAAAGTATAATTCTGATTGGTACAAATATATAGAACATTCACATATAATTTATGAGGATTACATAAGAAAATAATATCATTGAGGTGAGTAGAGAATAAGAGCAACCTGAATGAAAATGGAGGTTCGGGAAGAAAATACGTGTAACTTTGTAATAAATTGAATCGTATGCCCCAAAATTAATAATAATTAAATGAAACATTTAATATCATGAAAATAAATTTAATCATGATATAAAACATTAATTGGAAGTATAAATACACCATACACAAGTAATAGTAGTGAATACAGAATATCTCACAAAAATGGAAGTGAGACGAAGAAACCCTTAACTTAAGTCCGATGGTGTTCTTAACTTGATATTAGTATCCTGGATAACCAAATTAAATTCATTAATTAATATTGAAAGAACCTATTATACATGTAATTGATTTATTATAACCTTTTTAAGTTCATTCATGGCCTTTTTTATGGGTTAAGAGGTTCAATTTCATTGTTCGGGTCCGTTTGTTTCATGATCGATATACTTATATACATGAACAGAGAATCATGTAAAATAAGGATTGTTGTCCATAATTGAAGTAATATGTTATTAGTTAACATACAAAAGTTTACATGGTTGTAAATTTCATTTTTTTACTTGGAGTGAAGATGAATCAATAATTAAATCATTTAATGAAAACTGTTTGGGTTAATTAGCGATTTTTGAACACAACGAACTCATTTTGCTGTATAAATAAAAAAAATGTGTAAAAAAAGATTAAAGAACCATATATGAGACATAATACATATATGATGGTCTAGATCAACCATAATAATGGTATCATGACCAAAATTGAATATGTTAATAGAAATTGAAAACCCATCATCCTTGAATGTGGTAGATTAACACATCTCACGTGGTGTTTTCATTTTTAGTATAAAAGAATTAGAAATGGGAGATAATGAAAAATTATTCCTTTATCATGAAAAAATTCTAGTACATGTATTATACTAGAGTCATCACAACATTTTTAATAAAGTATGAGAGTAAATAAAAGGAAAGGAACTCAAAATAAAAGAAAAGTTGAGAAATACTTTAAGAAAATCCGGCAGCCTAATGACGTCCCTTAAAAATTCATAAAATATATTGATGAGAAAAAAATGGTATCTAATAATTATTAAAAAATATATACAGTAATGGGGATATAGAATTACATATCCCAAAATAATACAATTTAATTTAAAAGATAATAACATAATAAGAGTGCTTGAAAAAGAGAGACATTTTGAGATGAAAATTTTGCAGCATAACGACTATGCAACATGGTTTTAGAAAACAATAAAAAGAGAGGGGAAAGGGGTAAACCATTCATATAAGACTCATAAAATTGTAGTTTAATATAATAAAATGGAAATAAGAACATTTTATGAAAACATGTAATATATACCACATAAAAGAGAACTTGAAATAAAAGAAATAAAAAGAGGAATTTACCTCTTGAATCCACCTCCTTGAGAATCTCTTAAAGGGAAGGGGTTTTGGACTTTTGGAAAGCCCAAGAGCTTCTTGGACGTGGGGATTGACTAGGTAATGGTATTTAGGAATAACTTTGAGGAACTTTAATTCTTATAGGAGTGATGAGAATAGGGAGTGAGGGAGATTTTTATAGTGGAGGAGAGGAGTGAATTTTGAATATTTTATTCATTATTTTATTATTTCCATCAAGACAACCAATAGTGTCATTTCATGTGAACCATAATAGTGATAAGTTCACATGAGTTATAACCAAGTGTCCTTACATCACTCATGATGTCATAAATAGTGTATTTAACTGATAATTTGTATATACAATATCTTACCGTATTTCAGTATTTATAAAAACTTTGAGTATTTTAGAAAAATACCAAAAATTCACCCTAACAATTTTTTGATGTGTATAATTCAAAAATGAAATTAATTTTTTAAAATTAATTTTCTAAATATTTTTAATTTAATTTATAAATAAATTCATAATTTATTCAAAAAAAACAACTTTAAAACTATAACCCGTTTTATAACACATTGAGAAATTAAACAAGATCCCATAAAATTATCTTATAACCATAAGAATATAAAGTAAAAATTTATGATTACATTTTATGAAAATACATTTCCATTTTAAGTTATTAAATTAATCATAAAATTTTAATTAAAATATTTATGACATACAAAAATATCAATACTTATACTAAGATCGTTTTTCACTTTTAAGATATATAAATTGTTTTTATACATTCATGGGTGAAGTTTATATTTTTTTGGATGATTTACTATTTATTACTATTAATTACTATTCATAAGAGTTTGTTACTATTCTCCAAAAATTAAGTTTGTCTTGTCAGACTCTAAATATCTTACTAAACGCAACTGCGTATGTCAGTTTTTTGAAATTCAAATCACGGAGGTGGAAAATTTATGTTTACTTGGCTAGGTTATTACAAAGTAGTGTTTTTTATAGACTCAATATTTCATGCATCCTATATTAAATCTATTTGTAAATTCTTGGGGTGTTAAATTATCCCCTCCTTACAAAAATTTCATCCTCGAAATTTGAAATTGAACTTCAAAAGTGAATTGTTGATACCTAAAAATTCCATTTTGGGAAACCCACATCAAGAATATGGTTAAAATATCATATTAATAAGAGTAAATGGAAATGCACGAGTTACTACAAAACAATGCATTTTAATTAGAAAACATGGTCATGGAAGAATAATCAAACCATCATGTAGTGACATTAAACTCTAAAACCCCATACAATGATCAAATTAAACCATTTCGTAAATGCTTGAATTTCCAAAATATAACAATTCAACACATTATAATGAAGGTCTCTAAATTTCCATGATCAACATATCATTAACCCTTAATCAAATAGAAGCATCTCTAAAATTAAAATTCCAAACATGTGAATAAGTTCATCATGTATCCTCTTGAAATATGGTAATAACTTGAATTACTGTAAAAACTATATTGGAAACATGAATTCTTTAGTATTACTTAAGTAAGATACATGTTATTGGATATATTACTTAAATCTAAAAGTGTTGTAAACTTTATCGATGATAGCATAGAACACTTCTCTACAAGTCAATAATCAGTTCCAAGGTAGTCAGTATTTATCTGAATCCATCATTTCATAATCATTATCTCAACATTAGATATATATATTAAGGGTTGTCTGTCCCTCAATCATATTTTTTTTTCTAAAAAGATTAATTTTCTTCTGAATCACTTTTCCTTTGTACCATTCATCATACAACCTCAAATCCTTAATGAAATAGTACGGTAGTACAATCCTTATATATCTCATAATTCTTACAACCAGTACATTACTGACAAAATATTCAAATGACATGACTCTTGACTAAGTATATTAATCATTCTACTTAATCTGCAGTAGCATCATAACTTGATAATTATCCAAAATCATCATTTGGGGTATATTCCTTTGATGCTTGGGACATTGATTCTCATAGTGTCCCATCTCCTTGTAGTTGAAGCATTGAATATAGGAAAATTCTTTCCTTGTCTTGAAATTATGAGCATGGTGGCCTTTTTCTCCACACTTGAAGCAAAATCCTTTTCCCCTCAAGCATATACCTAGGCCTTTCCTTCCACAATTATCACATGTGGGAAAATAAATCTTTCCCTTTTTCCCTTTATCCATGTTTTTCTTTTCCATCCTCTTCTTATTTTTCTTCACTTCAAAGTCATAGGACTCAGAGAAGTATTTACATACCTTTTCAACACATGATACTATTTCCTCATATGATGAGGATACTTGGGAGATAATATTCCCTTGAAATGATAGCTTAAGACCATCAGATATGTGATCATTCTTACACATCACATCACGTGCATTGGTGAAGTTCTCATTCATTATACTAGGTGTCATTTCTAATCAATTCCATATTATATATTAGCTCATAAAATTATGAACTATCTATATCTCTAAACATGGTATAACACATAACATAAATTCATTTATCATAAATCCTAAAACCATATACTTTGGTTACTTTGGGGAACAAATCCTTCATAATTGTTTGTAAAAATCTTATAAATTTAACAAATCATATCCTTTAGGAGTGTCAAACCAAGAGTGCATCAAGTACCGTTTTCATGCACCAGTTTCCTATATTCTTATCTCTAAAGTCTATCTTAGGATTTTGTTCACTAATCTACCTTTCTATGTATAGTTTCCAAATTTTATACTAAACTTCATTTTATACCAACTATAATGCCCCAACCCCAGAAGTCTGGAGGTGGTGCATTATTTTAATATATTGGAATGATTAAAAGGAATAAAATCCTGAAGGACCGAGTAGTTTAGTAGTTTTGGAAAGCTAGATACATACATAATTTCAACATTACAACTTGAAAATAAATACAACATATAAGTTTTATTGGGAACATACACCACTCTAATATTATCCGTATAGGTCAATCATAAAAAAACTTCTTCATGTCCTGAGAAAATGAAACATAAGAAAGGGGTGAGATCAAACGCTGAGTAAGGGTAAGCAATACAACGGAAGATATCATAAACATCAATAATAGGCATGGTCAATAATTTAAAACACATGCCTCTACAAATAACAAACTTGAACACATTAAGGAAGGAATATTAGTTGAGAAAATAATGTCATAATAAAACATAAACATGGGTATTATACTAGTCAAATAACCACATTAAATTTCAATTACTAGCTTCATAATGAGGGAAATGAATATGCCAGACATTCTAAAATATGCAATAAAGGCCTCGACCAAGACGTCTAAAAATGATTAAGGCCTTGACCAAAACCATAAATATTCATTTTTTCAAGGCCTCGTTCCAAGACCATAGTTTGTCTCATGAGACCTACCGATGCACCAAGGGGCTATAGCGGGCCCCACATGACACTTACTAAGTCAAATTAATTCTTTATATGACAGGGTATAAACATAAATAACATATACATTCATATTGAAACTAACATATGAAATATAAATAACTTTCCTCGAACAATAATCATAAATACTAACCATTTAGAGTAAATTGGTGAATGGTTTTAAGATAGCACATCCACAGTCAAAATAATCATAAACAATTAAATTAAATATGGTAGATGATATCACAAGAGATAAACCTCAAATAAGTACAATATTAAACAAGGATGTTGACATAGATAAGTTACATTTAAATGATACCATTGAAAATTTCTTGAGGAAATAATCCTTAAACATTCCAAAATGTCCCATACCACCCTGAAATATTCAAATAATAATCTCTTAGAATATCATGAGAATAAGGAGACTCTTGATATGATATAGAAAAGGATAGTACATACACCACATTCAAGGAATAAGTATTGAACAAGGTGTATATCTCATAAAAGTTAAAATGAGATGAGAAAAATCCATTTTACTTTGGAAAGAAGGGTTATTTTGAAAAATCATTTGTATTTTTCATAAACCTGGTTTTAAACATTTATATTCTATAAAATAAAAGGTAAGTACATTGATATTACATTTTAGTCACAATTGATGTCCCACTAAAGTGAAATCGTGCAAAAAGTGTTTTTAAAGAAGCTTTAGAATTAAAACATTTTAATGCGGTTTAAGAAATTCATTAAAGAGATTTTTAAAGAGAAAAGGCGTGTTTGATTTCATAAAACCAGAAATTAACCAAAATATATTTTTCATAGTAAAATGTGTTACTTTATACAGATAAATATGGCTTAAAAAATATTATAGGGTGAACTTCAAAATAGGTAAGAATCCGAGAAGTTCCTTGAATCGAGCTTGTATTTTGGGAAGAATTTTTGAAAGATCCTTTTAAAACACATAACTCCCCATAAGTCAAAGTAGGATTCGGATTGGTACACATATATATAACATTAACATCT
Source organism: Viscum album (assembly GCA_963277665.1). Classification (NCBI taxonomy): domain Eukaryota; kingdom Viridiplantae; phylum Streptophyta; class Magnoliopsida; order Santalales; family Viscaceae; genus Viscum; species Viscum album. The sequence goes on from OY728143.1 coordinate 1,468,237,457, forward strand.
AATTTATGAGTATTACATAAGAAAATAATATCATTGAGGTGAGTATAGAATAAGAGCAACCCGAATGAAAATAAAGATTCTGGTAGAAAATACTTGTAACTTTGTAATCAATTGAATAGTATGCCCCAAAATTAATAATAATTAAATGAAAAATTGAATATCATGAAAATAAATGGAATCATGATATGAAACATCAATTTTTAGTATACATACACCATACAAAAGTAACAATAGTGAATATGGAATATCTCACAAAAATGGAAGTGAGACGAAGAAGCCCTTACCTTAAGTCCGATTGTGTTCTTAACTTGGTCTTAGTGTCCTGGATAACCAAATTAAATTAATTAATTAAGATTTAAATAACATCTTATACATGTAATTTATTTACTACAACCTTATTAGGTTCATTCATGGACTTTTTGATGGGTTAAGAGGTTCAATTTCATTGTTCTGGTCCGTTTGTTTCATGATCGGTGTACTTATATACATGAACGAAGAATCATGTAAAATGAGGATTATTGTCCAGAATTGAAGTTATATGTTATTAGTGAGAATACATAGGGTTACATGGTTGTAAATTTTATTTGGTTACTTGGAGTGAATATGAAACATTATTTAAATCATTTAAGGAAAACGGTTTGGGTTAATTAGCAGTTTTTGAACACAACGAACTCATTTTGCTTTATAAATCATAACCATGCGTAAAAAAAGATTAAATAAACATATATTAGACATAATACATATATTATAGTCTGGTTAAACTATAATAATGGTTTCATGAACATAATTTAATACGGTAATAGAAATTGAAATCCCATCTTCCTTGGATGTGGTAGATTAGCACTTCTCGAGTGGTGTTTTCATTTTTAGTATAAAAGAATGGGAAAGGAGAGATGATGAAAAATTATTCCTTTATCATGAATGAATTACAGTAAATGTAATATTATGGAGTCATCAAAACATTTGGAAGAAATTATGAGAGTAAATAAAAATAAAGGAACTCAAAATAAAAGAAAAATTGAGAAATCCCTTACGAAAATTCGGCAGCCTAACGGTGTCACTTAAAAATTCATAAAATATATTGATGAGATAAAAGGGTTATCTCATAATTATTAAATAATATATACAGTAAGGGTGATACTTAATTACATATCCCAATATAATACAATTGAAATTAAAATATAATAACATAATAAGAGTGCTTGAAAAAGAGAAAGATTTTGAGATGAAAATTCTACAGCATAACAGTTATGAAACATGGTTTTAGAAAACATTAAAAAGAGAGGGGAAAGGGGTCAAAAATTCATAGAAGAATCATAAAATAGTATTATAACAGAATAAAATTGAAATAAGAACATGGTATGAAAACTTTAAATACATACCACATAAAAGAGAACTTGAAATAAAAGAAATAAAAAGAGGAATTTACCTCTTGAATCCACCTCCTTGAGAATCTCTTAAAGGGAAGGGGTTTTGGTCTTTTGGAAAGAACAATAGCTTCTTGGACGTGGGGAGTGACTAGGGAAGGGTATTTGGGAAGAAATTTGAGAAGCTTCAATGCTTAGAGGAGTGAGGAGAAGTGGGAGTGAGGGGGGTTTTATAGTGGAGGAGAGGAGTGAATTTTAAATATTTTATTCATTATTTTATTATTTCCATAAAGACAACCAATAGTGTTGTTTCATGTGAACCATAATAGTTATAAGTGCATGTGAGTTCGAACCAAGTGGCCTTTAATCACTCATGATATCATAAATAGTGTATTTAACTGATAATTTTTATATAGAGTATCTTATCGTATTTCACTATTCATAAAAAATTCAAGTATTTCAGAAAAATACCAAAATTTTACCCTAACCATTTTTTGAAGGGTATAATTAAAAAATGGAATCCATTTTTTGAAATTAAGTTTCTAACTATTTTTAATTTAATTTTTAAATAAAATCATAATTTATTCCAAAAAACAACTTTAAAACTATAACTCGTTTTATAACACATTGAGAAATTAAAAAAGGTCCCGTAAAATTATATTATAACCATAAGATAATAAAGTAACGATTTATGATTACATTTTATGAAAATAAATTTCCATTTTAAGTTATTAAATTAATCATAAAATTATAATTAAAATATTTATGACATACAAAATACCAATACTTATACTATGATTGTTTTTTCACTTTTAAGATGTCTAAATTGTTTTTATACATTCATGGGTGAAGTTTCTATTTTTTTGGCTGATTTACTATTCATTACTATTCATGATGGTGTGTTACTATTCAACAAAAATTAATTTTTTCTTATTGGATTCTAAATATCTTACTGAACGCAACTGTGTATGTCATTTTTTTGAAATTCAAATCACGGAGGTGGAAATATTATGTTTACTTGGCTAGGTTATAACAAAGCGGTGTTTTGTGAAGACTCAATGTTTCATGCATTCTATATTAAATCTATTTGTAAATTCTTAGGGTGTTACATTAATGATGACAATTTGTGTTTGTACACCTAGAGGAAATATGAATTGCCTAAAAGTCCATCAATATCAACAGCCCCTTAATCTTACACACCAACACAATTATAACACAATGGGAACCCCTTGAGGTTCCTTTAACTAAAAATAAACAAAAACAAAAGGAAAGAAAAAAACATACCTGTTTACTTTGAAACTCCAACCTTGATTAAATGTACTGGTAAAGGTTAGGTTGCCTCCCAGAAAGCACTTTGTTTAATGTCATTATCCCGACATGGACCCTAAATCTATCAACTTTTGTTGGTTCATAGTTTGGCTCAATTAACTCCTCCTTTGTTTCTTGTTTATTGAATGATTCAATGAATGGTTTTAACCTATGACCATTGAATTTAAAGACATGTCCACTAATGGGATCTTGAATCTCTACTGTCTCATGAGAGTACACATGATCCACTATGTATGGACCTAACCATCTAGACCTTAACTTTCCTGGGTGTAAAAGAAGTTTTTAACTACACAAGAGCACAAATTTCCCAGTTCAAAGTGTTTGTATTTGACATTCCTAGTTTTGTAGGCTTGAACTCTAGATTTATTTATCCTTTAATTTTCATATTACTCCATCCTAAGTTCCTAAAGTTCATTAAGACCTAATTTCCTCTTTTCTTTAGCCAAAGAAATTCCAAAGTTCATTTTTTATTACCCAAAAGGCCTTATGTTCAATTTCAACAGGAAAATAGCATGATTTTACATAAACCAACCTATATGGTGACATTCCTATGATGGTTTTAAAGTTAGTTTGATATGCCCAAAGGGCATCCAAGAGTTTCTCAGACCAATATTTCCTAGAGGGATTGACAGTTTTTTCAAGAATTTTCGTAATCTCCCTATTTTCCAACTTAACTTCACCATTGGTTTGAGGATGGTAGGATGTTGAAAATTTGTGAGAAATCCCATACTTTGACATGAGTTCTGATAAGGGACGGTTGTAGAAATGGGTTCCATGATCACTAATGATATCTCTAGGAATTCAAAATCTAGAAAATATGTGCTCTTTCAGAAATAAGATCACAACATGATGGTCATTGGACTTGGTGGTAATGGGATCTACCCATTCTGAGACATAATTAACTACTAAGAGTATGTATAGATATCCCATAGAGTTTGGGAAGGGTCCCGTGAAATAAATTCCCCAATAATCAAAGATTATGATGACTAGAATGGGAGTGAGGGGAATTTGATTCCTTTTGGTAATGGATCCTAATTATTGACATTGAGGACTAATTTGGTAGCATTGGTATGAATACTTAGTGAGGTTAGGCTAGTAAAAACCACTTTGGAGGACCTTTTCAGTGATTTTCTTTGTGTAAAATTTCCATCTACATGTCTCTCCATGATTAAATCTTAGAATTGATTCTTGATCAGACACAGAAACACATCTCCTAATGATTTGATCAGGACAGAGCTTGAACAGGTATGGATCATCAAACACATAGTGTTTAATATCATAAAGGAATTTATTCTTAGCTTGGGTCCCAAGAAATTTTGGAATGTCACTCATAACCAAATGGTTTTCTATGTCAGCATACCATGGGAAATCACTCATAGAATAGAGCTGATCATCAGGAAATGAATCAGATACAGAAAGGTGATGTGAATTTTCATTGAATTTTATCCTAGATAGGTGATCAAATACAAAATTTTCAACACCTTTTTTATCCTTAATGGTTAAATAAAACTCTTGAAGAAGAAGGAACTGATTAATCAATCTAGCCTTGGAATATTGTTTTTGGAAAAAGGTATTTTAGGGTTGAATGGTCGGTGAAGACAAGGATGGGTGATCCTAAGAGATAGGACCTGAATTTCTATAAGGAAAATACAACAACAAGAAACTCTTTCTCAGTGGTGTTGTAGTTAATTTGTGAACCATTTAAATATTTTCTCGAATAAGAAATGACACATGGAGTTTTCTCACACCATTGTCCTAAGACTGCTCCTACAGAGAAGTCACTCGCATAACACATGATCTCAAATAGAAGTTTGAAATTGGGAGATTTCATGATAGGTGGGGTGATAAGAGCTAACTTAAGTGTATAGAATGATTCCTAACAACTTTCTGTCCATAAAAATGGATCATATTTCACCAAAAGAGCACAAAGAGGTCGGGAAATAGAGATTAAATTCCTAATGAACCTTCTATATAAACTATCATGTCCTAATAAGGACCTCACTTCCTTGATAGCTTTAGGAGAGGGAAGGCGACTAATGATATCGACCTTAGCTTTATCAACTTCAATCCCTCTACTAGAGACTATATAGCCTAGAAAAAGTCCTTCCTTTTCCATGAAATGACATTTTTTCTTGTTCAGGATGAGATTATTATCCTTACGTCTTGACAAAAAACTTTCAACATTTAGAAGGAATCTCTCAAAATTATCCCCAAATATTGATAATTCATCCCTAAATACCTCTAAATAGTCCCCAACCATGTCCAATAAGATTCCCATCATGCACCACTGGAAGGTTCTAGGGGTATTAAATAACCCAAGGTGCATGCGCTTGAAGGAAAAAGTGTTGAATGGACAAGTGAAGGTTGTTTTTCCTTGATTCTCTAAGGAGACCTCGATTTTATTATACCCTGAGAATACATCTAGGAAGTAGTATAATTAATGACCTGCCACTCGCTCGAGGACCTGATCAATAAAGGGAAAGGGGAAATGGTCTTTATTGGTACATGAGATGAGTTTACTATAGTCAATGTAGACTCTCCATCCACTATTGACCCTTGTGGGGAGAAGGTCACAATCTTCACTGGTGATCATAGTGATTCCATCTTTCTTTGGGATGACTTGAATTGGGTTTACCCACTCACTATTAGAACTGGGTTAGATGATACCCACTTCCAAAAACTTAAGAAGTTATTTCCTAAACACATCCATAAGATTAGGATTGATTCTCTGTTGAGGTTGACAACATGGTTTAGAGTCAGATTCAAGAATAATCCTATTAGTTTCAATGAGTGGTCTAATCCCAAGAATATTAGAAAGGGTCCATCCAATTTCTTTCTTATGATTTATTAGGACATCTAGTAGAATCCTCTATTCATTGGATTCAATAGAGGAACAAATGACAATAGGAAAGGCTCTGATAGAGCGCTGTCGTGGGCGCCCTCAAATGATTACTGTGATTTGGGGTACTTAAGTGCAGCAGAGTGGCTGACCAAGGTCGTCTCTCAAAGGAGGAAGTGAATTTAACAACTTATTAGAGGTATTCTAAAAAATAAAATAAAATAGAATAGAATAAAAACACTACTTTAAAGGATTGGGGTTTTTTGTAGTTTATGAATCTAGAAGAAGTTTTCTGGAAGAAGATTGTATAATTTTTTTTTGTTTTTAGTTTTGAAATGAATTTCAATTTAAATGACACAACAAGAAGATGTTTTTTTAGAAATCTATTTAAAAAGCGTAATCGATCTAACTCTACCTCTTCAATTTATTATTAATCATTATCATTTAAATTAACATTCACTTAATTATGATCCCTTAATTTGTTAAATCCCGAACCCTACGAGAATTAACTTTACCACAAAAATGATGTGAATTTAAACCTAGGCTAACTTTGGAACGTGCAATCGCAGCACCCTGCTTTGATTGATGTTCTAAGATTAGCTTATGATCAGTGGTAAATTAAGGCACATATCCATTCTGGAAATGAGGATGAATTGTGTTTAGGGATTATATTTGAACTCTACAAATTTATCCCGTGTGGTCTTGTATTACCGATTAAGATCGCGCTCTCACAATTTACACAAAATCCCGACCTCGCGTGTTCTTGTGTTAATTTTTCAATTGCTTGCTTAGTTTCTTACAATTTAAAAACACTATTCATGGATAATATTAAGTGAATTACAGTAGCTCATTGATTCAAAATAATTAAATGAAGAGGGTAGAAGATAGATCGATTACTAAAAGACTACTCTTCCATGGGTGGCGTAATCATCGTAGAAGCGTTTTGCATGTGCAAAGGTTTAAAATGGGTATAACCCAATAACGCTTCTACTCAAGAATTCCAGCCCAATTAGGAATATTAAGAGAATAAGAAATTTAAACAAAACAGAAGAAAAGAGAAGAAATATAAGAAGAGCAATGAATTTTATTACACAAATGAAAACATTACAAAATGAAGAAGAGAAGGAGGCTTCGATGAGGGGATCCTTGCTTCAAGAGCTACCCCTCTTACAATGGTTGGAGAATTTGGGTGAAACAAATTCTCCTCTGCCTCCAATCTCCCAATGCACGTCCCAACCCCTCCAAATGAGAAAAACTCCAATTTATAGAGGGGAGGGGAGGAGAGGTTACAAGTGGTTTCAAGTGTGAATGTGGAAATTCGGACAAATATTTTATGCCAACTTGAACCGCCCATTTGACCACCAAAACGCGTGAATTGGCCGGCTTTCCAGAAGGATGATTTGTGCCACATAATGTCCCCGAGCTTTCATCAAAATTTGGGCTCAATCCAAGCCCGTATGTAGAATATATGGCCCAAATACAGAACCTTCTCCATTCTGGCGAGCCCAGCCCAACTTTGACTTCATGGCCCAATTTCAACAACCAAATGAACTCGTTAGCTTTAGTTTCCTGAATAAAAGTTGTAGATAATTAAGTTAGGAACACTGTTACAAAATTTCAAATTCAAATAATAAACATACAAATATTTAGCTTCGAAATACTACAGTGCACTATTAAGGGTAAAACTGGAATTTTCACCAAATTTTCAAATGAATGATCAAATCCCAAATATTTTATAAATAAACATATTTAACACAATGTGAGGAAATTATATCATTTATTATCAATAAAATATTCAATAAAATAGTGTTTTATCAACTCCCCCACACTTACCCTTTTGCACACCTGGGCAAAACCTCATATCAAGTAAACATCAATATCAAATCAAAACCAATTTTAAAACACATATCTTTAAGATCAATCAATTTCACACCAAGAATAAAAAAGATATCATGCCTCATAAAAAACCTTATTTCAAGTTCTCCATTTATATCATTCAATATATTTCCACTTCATTTATCCACCCATGCACAAAACACTTACCTCGCTTGAATTTTCTCTCATCACTCAAATATCAATTTTTTTTGCAATGTCTTTCTCATCCAAACTCATACAAGGGTCACCATAGGCTTGATAGATTCCTACATCGCTACCCGATGTGAGTCAAGGACATATGTTTATCATGAGGACTTTTCAGGGTTGTTCTGTGGCTTTCGGTTGGTAGGATTAAGATGCGAAAAACTCTGAGGCTGAATGAGGAGGGCTTGACTCTTTTGAAGCAAAATTGCATTAATCTAATTTTCACTTAAATATGGTCTTCTCTTCAATCCCCATAGTATCAATTCAGCTCCATCATCATGATAAGTCATGAAAGGTTTACACCATTCATCATTTCAGCATAAAAAATGTCAATCTTCTCAAACATGATTTTCTTGAAAGCTCCAGATGGGCACAGCTTTCCACATCAATTAGAAGCTCCAGAAAAGGCACAACTTCACTTATCATGAAAGCTCCAGAAAAGGCACAGCTTTCAATATAATGACTTTCTTTAGCAGCAAACACATCTCTTTAGAATTTAATTTTCCACCCAAAGTATCACATAATGTGGTGGCACAACACAAGACAACTTCCCCCACACTTAAGCTCAACTAGATTATGTAATTTCACTTCAAGAGTTGGTTGGATAGGGAAAATTGGCTTGTAATGTGGCTTAACCTAACAGGCTGTGCATGGATTCTAAGGGATAAAAGGATTAAATATTCAAGGTAGGCCATTATAAAAAAGGATTCTTTGAAATAGGGGCTTTAATACCAAACAAATGCCTCAATCATTTAAACACAAGTACCTCAAACCCTCAAGTTTTGACAGGAATAGATCAAATTCTGGTTAAATCAAGTATGGTTTGGTTCTCTCAAGAAGTGAGGTGAATGTAAAGAATATGAAAATAATGGTTTAGAAGCCTCACAGGAAAGTGATTTCAAATTTAAAGACAGTGAGATGTGGCATGGGATTCAAAATTCGGTGTACTTTCCATGAAATTACTAAATATTTGAACTTGAAACAAAGTCATTTCAGTATTCATTTAAGCTTAGTTTCAAGGGGTAAATTGTTTCACTTATTGATATGGATTTAAAAATGGTGATGAGAATCATTTCAGCTCAAAAGTTTCAAAAACACACAGAAAATTGTAAAATAAACACACAAATTTTGAAAAACACACAATTTTTTTTTTGGGTTTTTTTTTAAACAGGAAAACAATTGAAATTACTAAACTAAAAGGTTCCCTCCCCCACACTTAAAATATTGCATTGTCCTCAATGTGAACCTATGAGATGATATATGCACATGAAATGCAGAATTTTTAAATAGGACAAATAATATAAAAGTGAAAGGGTTAGGAACAGCCTGATGTGATCAAGTGATGATGGGGTCATGCAGTGTGATAAAATCCACTGCATCAGTAGGATGTCCCTCAATGTATCTCTTAAAACGTTGCCCATTGACTGTAAAGCTCCTTCCAGTGTCCTCTTGTGTGATCTCCACTGCACCATAAGGAAAAACATTAGACACAATATAAGGACCTAACCATCTGGAACGCAACTTACCAGGCATCAACTTCAGTCGTGAACTATAGAGAAGGACTTTCTCTCCAACATGAAACTCCCTTTTTTGGATCATTTTGTCATGAGCTGCTTTTGATCATTCCTTGTAGAGCCTTGAGTTCTCATATGATGACAGTAGAATATCCTCAAGCTCTTGAATTTGCAACTTCCTTTGAATTCCAGCTTGGGCCAAATCCATGTTACATTTCTTTATAGCCCAATATGCCCGATGCTCGACTTCCACGGGGAGATGACACGCTTTCCCAAAAACAATCCGAAATGGGGACATACCAATGGGGGTCTTGTATGCTGTCCTATAAGCCCACAATGCATCATCCAAGCACTTTCTCCAATCCTTCCTATTTGGCTGCACGGTTTTCTCCAAGATTTGTTTCAACTCACGATTTGAAACCTCAGCCTGGCCATTTGTTTGGGGGTGGTATGGTGTTGATGTTTTGTGTGTCACCCCATACTTTCGAAGGAGGGAAGAAAAATTCCTATTGCAAAAGTGTGTCCCTTGGTCACTGATGATGGCCTTTGGTACTCCAAACCTGCAAAAAATCTGTGCTTTGACAAAGTCCACAACAACATGAGAATCGTCAGTCCTGGTGGCCTTGGCCTCCACCCATTTACTCACATAATCAACAGCAACCAAAATATACAAAAATCCAAATGAACTAGGAAAAGGACCCATAAAGTCGATGCCCCATACATCAAAAATCTCACAAAATAGTATGGGTTGTTGGGGCATCTCATGTCTCCTAGAAATGTTCCCAGTGTGTTGGCAACGAGAGCATGACTTACAAAACAAATGGGCATCATGGAACAAGCTAGGCCAATATAATCCAGAGTCTAAAACCTTACTAGCTGTCCGTTGGGGTCCAAAGTGTCCACCACATGCAAGTGTATGACAGAATTGAAAAACAGACTCAAACTCATGATCAGGAATACACCTCCTAATAACTTGGTCACTACACATGCGCCAGAGGTAAGGATCATCCCACACATAATACCTAGACTCACTTTTTAATTTTTGGACTTGATTCCTCTTCAAATTTACTGGGATTTCAGAGCCAACAATGTAATTAACTAAATCAGCATACCAAGGATGCTTACCTGAGATGGTATAGAGATGCTCATCGGGGAAAGTGTCCCGAAGTGGTACCTGGTCCAAGGTGTCACCCTCTAGTGTGTGAGTAAGCCTACTCATGTGGTCCGCCACCAAGTTTTCTGACCCCTTCTTGTCCTTTATCTCAAGGTCAAACTCTTGAAGAAGGAGCATCCAACGGATAAGTCGTGGCTTTGCATCTGGCTTCTTTAGGAGGTACCTCAAAGCTGCATGGTCAGAAAAAACAACTACTTTAGAGCCCAATAAATATGAACGGAATTTATCTAAAGCAAATATGACAGCAAGAAACTCCTTTTCTGTGGTAGTGTAGTTTGATTGGGCTGAATCTAGCGTCCTCGATGCATAGGCGATCACATGTGAACGTCCCTCCACCCTCTGAGATAAGACAGCTCCAACCGCGAAGTTGGAGGCGTCACACATAAGCTCAAATGGAAGGTCCCACCGTGGGGGCTGTATGATTGGTGGAGTGGTCAGACACTTCTTCAGCTCATCAAATGATACCCTGCATGAATCATCAAAATTGAAGTCAATATCTTTTTGAAGCAATCGAGATAAGGGTAGAGCGATATTACTAAAATCTCTGATGAAGCGTCGATAAAATCCAGCATGCCCAAGGAATGATCGAACATCACGCACACATGTAGGATATGGGAGGGATGAAATAATGTCTACCTTAGATTTATCAACTTCAATTCCATGTTGTGAGACTATATGACCTAAGAAAATTCCCTTTTCGACCATGAAATGACATTTTTCAAAATTTAAGACCAGATTCTTCTCAATACAACGATGCAACACATCACCCAAACTAGAGATACATTCATCAAATGAGGACCCATAAACTGTAAAATCATCCATAAATACCTCCATACAGGTCTCAATGAAATCTGAGAAAATACTCACCATGCATCTCTGGAAGGTACCTGGGGCGTTGCAAAGTCCAAATGGCATCCTCCGGTAAGCAAAGGTACCAAATGGGCAGGTGAATGTTGTCTTCTCCTGGTCCTCTGCTGCAATGGGAACCTGAAAATAGCCAGAAAATCCATCCAAGAAACAATAGTGTGTCTTCCCAGCTAGTCTCTCAAGCATCTGGTCAATGAATGGAAGTGGGAAATGGTCCTTACGAGTGGATTGATTGAGTTTCCTATAATCGATACACACTCGCCAACTGTTTTGTACTCTCACAGGAACTAACTCATCATTTTCATTTTTTATAACAGTGAAACCAGTTTTCTTTGGTACAACCTGAACAGGGCTAACCCATTGTGAGTCATAAATAGGGTAAATGATACCCGCCTAAAGTAATTTCTCAACTTCTTTCTTAACAACTTCTAGGAGGGTGGGATTTAGTCTCCTTTGTGGCTGTCTCACCGGTTTAGCCCCATCCTCCAAGAGAATCCTATGCATGCAAATGGAGGGGCTAATACCTGATATGTCTGCTAATGTCCAACCAATTGCCCTAATGTTATCTCTCAAAAGATTCAAAAGTTTTTCTTCATGTTCAAAAGAGATATTGTTAGCAATTATGACAGGTAATCTATCACCACTGAGCAAGTATGCATATTTGAGATTTGGGGGCAATGGCTTGAGTTCCAATGTAGGTGGGTGATGTATAGATGGAGAAATTGATGCAACAGACATATCTGCACAATGAACATCAGTATCATAATAAAAATCATCACAATCAGAGAATAAAGCACCAAATCCATTAGCATACTCAATAGCCATGTCATAATCAGAGTTCACATGATCAAAATCAGAATATGATTCCATTTCAAAATCAAATCTTAGAGAGTCTTGTTCCTTAAAAATGGGTGTAGAAGTATTCTTAGACATCAAACTAGAACCAATACTCATAATCTCCCTAAGCATAGGACAATCCAATTCCATGATGTTTTTACTTGGTGGTTCAAAATGGGAGATAACAAAAGCAGAATGGTCCTATGAGGGGTACTTCATGGAATCCATAACATTAAATATCACAACTTCATCTCCAAACTCCATGGAAAGTGTACCCTCATTGACATTTATGATAGTTTTTGCAGTTTTGAGGAAGGGTCTACCTAAGATAATGGGGGCATGAGAACTTACCTGATCATCCTCCATATTAAGAACATAGAAATCCGCTGGAAAGATCATGTCTCTTACCCGGACAAGTACATCCTCAAGGACTCCCGCTGGATATGTCGTAGCTCTATTCGCCAATTGCACCACTACTCTTGTTGGCTTCAACTCACCAACCTGCAAGGAAGAGAATACAGAGTGAGGCATCACATTTATGGAAGCTCCCAAATCACAAAGAGAATCAGAGAAGTGCAACTCCCCTATGGTACATGGGATGGTGAATGTCCCAGGATCCTTGCACTTTGTTGGCATTGCTAGAGTTGGTGTAATGAGTGCCGAGACATTCCTTCCAAAGTTGATCCTCTCATTTCCCTTGAGCCCTCTTCGATTGGTGCAGAGTTCTTTTAAGAATTTGGCATACCTTGGGATTTGCTTAATGGCTTCAAGTAGAGTAATATTGATCTCCACACGCTTGAATATGTCCAAAACCTCCTTTTGCATTGCTTCTTCAGCCATCTTCTTGTTTTGAACAACCCTGTTTGGAAAAGGAAGGGGTTTAGGAGGAACATCATCAATCTTTTTCTTACCTTTATCTTTCTCCTTGGATTGCTCATCAGTTGGTATGGAATGCAGCTTCTCTGAAGTTGAGGTGAATCCAGGTGGAATGGTAGGTGCAGATGTATCGTTCATTTGCTTCCCACTTCTCAATGTGATGGCACTAACATTCCCTTTTGGATTTGGAGTGGGTTGGGAAGGTAGATTTCCAGAATTCTTACTCACAAGTTCATGGAGGGCGGTGGCAATCTGGCTCATTTGAGTCTTCAACTCTCTCAGCTCCGAACCTTGACTCTTCAGCTCATTCTGTTGATTAAGAACAATTTGTTTCAAAATATCATCAGTGTTAGAGTCTACCTTGTGTTGGATATTCCCTTGTTGCTGACTCGTTGATGTTTGAGCTTCGAATCTCCTTTGGGGTTGTTGGAAACCCAGTTGGTAAGGTGGAGGCTGCTGGAAGTTTGGTTGAAAAGGGGGCCTTTGTTGTTTTCCAGAGCCATACCTCATGTCCGCTAGATCTTTCCAACCTTGGTTGTATGTTGGATCAAACTTCTTTTGGGGATATGGTTGTTGTTGTTGCTGCTGAAATGGTCTCCCAGGGAACACTACTGCACAATCTTCTGTTTCTTGGAGTTGTGGGCAACAGTCAGTCGGGTGGCTTGTCTCAGTGCAAATACCACAAGGCCTTGAAGGAGGGGGTTGGGATGTCTTTTGAGCCAATGCAATCTGCCTCACCATAGTTGTCAATTCTTCTAACTTAGTATCAATCAAATGACTTTCAAGAGAAGAAGGACTTACTTGATGTACTCCTCGAACATGTGGTGTACCTCTATCACCGAATTGTTGAGAGTTTTGGGCCATTTTGTCGATCAATGCTCGTGCAGCTACTGGTGTCTTGTCCACCAATTCTCCTCCAGCTGCAGCATCCACCATGCTCCTCTCCATGGGTGTGAGTCCTTCGTAGAAGTATTGGATGAGGAGTTGCTCACTGATTTGGTGATGTGGGCAGCTTGCACACAACTTCTTGAATCGCTCCCAGTACTCATACATTGACTCCCCTTGTGCTTGCTTGATCCCTGATATCTCCTTTCGAATGGATGTGGTCCTTGATGCTGGAAAAAATCTCTGCAAGAAAAGACGTTTCAAATCGTTCCAACAAGTTACATCTTCGGGTTGTAAATAATACATCCAATCTTTCGCAACTCCATCAAGTGAGAATGGGAATGCTCTTAGTTTGATTTGATCTTCAGAGACATTTTTAGGTTTTCGGGTTGAGCAAAACACATTAAATTCTTTCAAATGTTTATTGGGATCCTCACCAGAGAGGCCATGAAACTTTGGAAGTAAGTGAATTAACCCAGATTTCAGTTCGAAGTCCGATTCGAGATTTGGGTATGCAATACAATTTGGTTGATAGTTAATATCAGGTGCGGCCAATTCTCGAATGGTTCTATTAAGTTCATTTCCATTGTTTCCAGCCATTGGTTCTTGTTTTATGGTTGAATTTGAATTGCTTCCAATTTCAATGTTCTGATATTGGAGTAATTCTCCAACTGGTTGAATGTTGAAACTTCCCGTAGACTGAGAATGTCTGATTCGTGCCCTAAGGCTACGTTCAATCTCAGGGTCAAGATCTAAGAGATCTTCGGGGTTAGTTCGTGTCATAGATCAAATAAAAATGAAAAGAAAGAAAGTGGACCATAGTAAAATAAAAATGAGAAGTTTGAGTTGATGGTCCAAAAAGAAGTAGAAGAAAATAAAAGAAGAAGAAGAAAATTCAGATTGGGTAAAGAAGAAAGAAAGAAAGAAGAGAGGAAGAGAATAAAATTTAAAATAAAATAAATACCTCTAATTGGTTGAAATAATTACTTGCCTCCCCGACAACGGCGCCAATTTGATAGAGCGCTGTCGTGGGCGCCCTCAAATGATTAGTGTGATTTGGGGTACTTAAGTGCAGCAGAGTGGCTGACCAAGGTCGTCTCTCAAAGGAGGAAGTGAATTTAACAACTTATTAGAGGTATTCTAAAAAATAAAATAAAATAGAATAGAATAAAAACACTACTTTAAAGGATTGGGGTTTTTTGTAGTTTATGAATCTAGAAGAAGTTTTCTGGAAGAAGATTGTATAATTTTTTTTTGTTTTTAGTTTTGAAATGAATTTCAATTTAAATGACACAACAAGAAGATGTTTTTTTTTAGAAATCTATTTAAAAAGCGTAATCGATCTAACTCTACCTCTTCAATTTATTATTAATCATTATCATTTAAATTAACATTCACTTAATTATGATCCCTTAATTTGTTAAATCCCGAACCCTACGAGAATTAACTTTACCACAAAGATGATGTGAATTTAAACCTAGGCTAACTTTGGAACGTGCAATCGCAGCACCCTGCTTTGATTGATGTTCTAAGATTAGCTTATGATCAGTGGTAAATTAAGGCACATATCCATTCTGGAAATGAGGATGAATTGTGTTTAGGGATTATATTTGAACTCTACAAATTTATCCCGTGTGGTCTTGTATTACCGATTAAGATCGCGCTCTCACAATTTACACAAAATCCCGACCTCGCGTGTTCTTGTGTTAATTGTTCAATTGCTTGCTTAGTTTCTTACAATTTAAAAACACTATTCATGGATAATATTAAGTGAATTACAGTAGCTCATTGATTCAAAATAATTAAATGAAGAGGGTAGAAGATAGATCGATTACTAAAAGACTACTCTTCCATGGGTGGCGTAATCATCGTAGAAGCGTTTTGCATGTGCAAAGGTTTAAAATGGGTATAACCCAATAACGCTTCTACTCAAGAATTCCAGCCCAATTAGGAAGATTAAGAGAATAAGAAATTTAAACAAAACAGAAGAAAAGAGAAGAAATATAAGAAGAGTAATGAAGTTTATTACACAAATGAAAACATTACAAAATGAAGAAGAGAAGGAGGCTTCGATGAGGGGATCCTTGCTTCAAGAGCTACCCCTCTTACAATGGTTGGAGAATTTGGGTGAAACAAATTATACTCTTCCTTCAATCTCCCAATGCACGTCCCAACCCCTCCAAATGAGAAAAACACCAATTTATAGAGGGGAGGGGAGGAGAGGTTACAAGTGGTTTCAAGTGTGAATGTGGAAATTCGGACAAATATTTTATGCCAACTTGCACCGCCCATTTGACCACCAAAACGAGTGAATTGGCCGGCCTTCCAGAAGGATGATTTGTGACACATCATGTCCCCGATCTTTCATCAAAATTTGGGCTCAATACAATCCCGTATGTGGAATATATGGCCCAAATACAGAACCTTCTCCATTCTGGCGAGCCCAGCCCAACGTTGACTTCATGGCCCAATTTCAACAACCAAATAAACTCTTTAGCTTTAGTGTCCTGAATAAAAGTTGTATATAATTAAGTTAGGAACACTTTTACAAAATTTCAAATTCAAATAATAAACATAAAAATATTTAGCTTCGAAATACTACAGTGCACTATTAAGGGTAAAACTGGAATTTTCACCAAATTTTCAAATGAATGATCAAATCCCAAATATTTTATAAATAAACATATTTAACATAATGTAAGGAAATTATATCATTTATTATCAATAAAATATTCAATAAAATAGTGTTTTATCAGGCTCTATTGTCCCCTAAGAACTCATACTTGAGTGATGAAGGTAGGGCCCTAAATTCAAGATCATATTTGTTAACACTTTCAAAAGAAGGACGAGACTTTGGATCAAACTCTGTTTCTTTTTAAAAAATTCTTGATAGAATTGGTTCCCTTTGAATAGAATATTTAGCCAAAAAATTGTCTAGATCAGTGTCATGAATGGGTATGGACTCAATGTTATTGATTTCACCAATAATATCATTGATTGGTTATTCAACAAAATCATCAATAGAGCTATCTGAAAGAGATTCAAGCCAAGGAGAAAAATTTCCATCATGTGAACAAAGGAAATAAATCTCTTCTTGACTTAAACACACTTTAATAATTCCTTGACGTTCCTCTAGTTCACTATCAACACTACCAATCCAATTGACCTCATGGATCTCTTCATCATCCCCAATTTGAGAGTTTTCATTATAAATGTTCATATCAAGTCTCATGTTTCCAAAGGTTATTGTCATGTTCCCATTCCTAACTATGATGGCTGAGTTTATTGTTTCTAAGAATGGGCAAGCAAGGATAATGGGGGTTTTCTCCCTAGGACCTAAGATTGGGTGATTTTCAAGGACAATGAAGTCATCAGGGTAAATGAAATTTTCAACTTTCACCAAAACATCCTTTAAGATCCCCTTAGGAACTCGAACACTACGATCAATAAGTTAAAGAGTGATAGATGGGGGTTAGAGTTATTTGATCCCCAACTGACAATACATGGCATAAGGAATGAGGTTCACACTATCTCCTAGATAAAAAAGTGATTTTAAAAGTTTGTTCTCTCCTAAATCAACATTAATGTATGAACATCCTGAATCTTTCAACAATTGAGTAATGGTCCCTTGAATGGTGGTACTCACATTAGTATCCAAAAGGACTTCATTTTTAAGTGAAATTTTCCTTTAAAAGGTGCAAAAGTCCTTAAGGTACTTTGAGTAGGTAGGAATGGTTTGGATTTCATCAAGATGGGGAATGTTTAACTTAACCTGATAGAATATTTCCCTCAAATTTTCATTCAATTATAGTTTGTATTTTCCTCTCATGTATTGAGGGAAGGGAGTATGTTGTTTGAGTGTTTGGTGTGGTTGTGGTTCCTTTTCATTCTCATTGGGTTTTTCAGAATCTGTGGGTGGTTATTCATCATTTTCATGTGTTTTTTAGCTTTTTAATGGTTCTGGAATGGTTTTTTAGGTTTCTCAATTGATTTTCCACTTATTAAAACAATCACTGCTTTTAGTTGTTCATGAGAGATTTGTGTGTAACTGAATTCTCTCCTTAAGGTTGTGGATGGTACTACCTGAGTAGGCATGGTTTCCTTTCTAGTTTTAATGTTTTTTAGTTTATGTTTTAAGGATGAGACTTCTGATTTCATTGTTTCCATTTGTTTACACAATTATTCAAGGATTGGTAGAGGGACAGATTGGGTAGGGTCTTGTGATGGTTGGTTTATCCCAAGAGGATACTTTAGTTGTTGGATTGGTTGTTGGATGGGTTATTGGTATTGGATATAAGGATATTGGTATTGGACTGGTTTTGGTTAGAACTAGCTATGGAGTTGAAAAATTTGTGGAGGGCAGGGGTTTAGTCCTTTTGGATGACTCAGTTGTTGGTTGGGTTGCTGGTTATCTTTCCAACGGAATCCTAGATGGTCATTGTACCTTGGATTGAAAGTTTTTTGGTACTATAGATTCTAAAAATTCAGATCATTGACTTCCTTTGTTGGTCCTCCTAAAATAACATCTTTAATGGAAGGGATGATTGGGCAGTTATTGGTCTTGTGGTCATGTTTGTCACAAATTGTGCAAACAAGGTTAATAGTTTGAATTTCATGGACCTTCCTAAGATCAATCTCCTCAACCTTCCTAGTGAGTGCAGAAAGTTTTTTTCTGAGCCTTTATCCATCCCTAAGAGTGTTAATTCCACCAAATTTGGGTGGCTTCTCATAGTAAGGTGATGTTCCCCATGTTTGGTTTTGTTTGGTCAGTCCTTCTCGATACTCGTAAGCATCATTTGGGGATTTGTTTTTGAAGGTTCCATTACACATCATTTCAATGAATTGTTTGTTTCCCAGACCCAACCCTTTATAGAATATTTGAACTTGTTTTGGGATTGAAAATCTATGGTGAGGTACCATTTTGAGTGTATCTTTGAACCTTTCCCATGTTTCATAAAATGACTCCCCTTATTTTTCAAAAAGGTTTTGGATGCTCTTTTTAAGTGAAATTGTTTTGTGATGGGGGGAGTATTGTTTTTGTATAACTCTCTTTTCAATTAGTCCCAGGAGTGGATTTATGTAGGTCTAAATTTTTTTAACCAATTCTTTTCTTGATACTTAAGTGATAAGGGAAAGATCCTCATCTTAGCTGACTCAAGTTAATATGGTGGGAACATGGTTTCAACAATGTCATTGAAATCTTTGACATGAAGGTATGGCATTTCCAACTCCATCCTTTTGAAGGTTGGATGGTGGTTTAGGACATGAGGTTTGAATACATAGTGGGATTCTCCTAGGGTATCATTCCCAATAAAAGAGGGTCCATTGGTCCAGGAAGCTATGAGGTAGTCATTCATGGTTTGATCAACTGCATTCTCCAAGTTTGGGGCTGCCTCATTTGGATTTCCATTTTAGTTCTCGCCTGGGTTTATGAGTTGGTTTCTTTGAAGAAACTCCATTGAAATGGGCTCAATTTTTGAATCCGAAGTATTAGTAAGTTGGCTCTTGTACACTCATATACAATGGTTGCCATTAATTTCTTACTTTCATTGATAGTGATACAAGGAAATTATGGATTTACTTTTTGAAGCATAAATATGATGCATTTAAGGTGTTTTTAAAGTGTAAGGAATTATTATAAATGTAATTTAGTTAAAACTTTAAGTTCATCGGAATAGAAAATAATGGTGAGTTTATCAGATGAAACTTCCAGAAATTATGCAAGAAGGAAAGGAAAAGGCATGAGAAGATGGTTCCCATAACACCATGTTATAATGGAGTAGATAAATTTAAAATTATGAGGTTTCAATAGGGAATTATTAAGGAGATTTGTGAATTGGAACTCAATATGTTGGATTATCTCACCAATGAGAGTCTAACATCGATGGTTGAGAAGGAACTTTTGAAGGAGTTGTGATCTGGAAAATAACTGGAAGTTTAACATCCTAGATTATTTGGTAGTTTATCATATATACATGTAAATTCTATGGAATATTAAAGACATTAATCAAAATCCAAAATATGTTTTTTCCTTAGTTTCAGAGATGAAAATTTTGGATAACATTTGTGGGATGGTGAAAGAAAATAGACCATCAGAAGTAGGGATATTGTTTTTGATGAGAAGGTTATTTGGAAGGAAAAAAACTTGGTGGATCAGGAAGTCGAATGAAAATAAACTATAGAAGTATGAGTTTATTAGAGTACTGGTAGTTTGCAAAAACTAGAGAACATAGATGTAGATGTTGAAGGAATCATAATTCCAAATTTAATACCATCATAAAGACCATAAATTTCAAGATCATTTTAAGCTTGAGTGGGAGAAACATAAGTTCATGCTCTATAATTACATGTACCAGATGTTTAGGTACTGATGGAAAGAGTAAATCCAAGCATCTCAGGGCATTTGATTCAGTTGATTAGATCAACTAGAATTAGGAGACTGATTCAGAGGTATAGGGATAACATGAACTTCCTACTCCTGATGGATGTAGAAGAACCTGAAAATATAGAGGTGGAAACCTCTCTTAGTGTCTCTAACTAGTGGGGGTCATCCATGAATGAGGACATGGACTTATTGAAGTTCAACAGAACTTGGGAGATGGCTAAATTAACAAAGGATAAAAAAGGAACTTGAGAACAAGTGGGTTTACCAGATAAAGGAATAGGATTATGACAATAAAAAATAAATAACATGGTTGGTATTTAAGGGATTTAAATATAAGGAAGTATTTTATTTCTTGAAAATATTATCACCGATAGTTAAACATTCTACCATCAAAATTTTCATGGTGCTTCGCGATTTGGACAGAATTCCGGCGGAAACTTTGGAGCTTCGTGATTGGAGATGACATGGCGTTGACTTTGCGTGGAAGGGCTGAGGGTCAGTGGAATCGCCTATAAATAGAGGCCGACCCCCTCGAGATAAGAAGAGAGAATTTTCAGAGAAGATCATTCTCTCTCGATTTGCGAAGGTTGTTCACGGAGCCAGTGTGCTTCACGAAAGAGGAGCTTCGCGGCGGCTATTGTAGCTCCGCGAAACCTGCGAGCTCTGTGTCGGCTTAGTAAGCTTCTTGAGGGATGTTTCTTTGCGATGTCTTGAGCTTCGTGAAAGTGCTTCGCGAAAAGGTAGGAGCTTCACAAAGGATTGTTTGAGCTTCGCAAAATTGGGAGCTTCGCGAAGTAGGGTGCTTTGTGAAGGTGTTTCCAAAAGGAATTGCCCAGTGTTCAGAGGCAAAGAGGTATTCATCAGTGGATGAAAGTTAGACTTCAATAGAGCATCTATCAATAGTTTAAGATTCATTATTTCATGCAAATGAAGAGACCTACAGGTCTATAAACTATGAGTGAATCCCTTCTAAGTGCAGTGAGCATAGGAAGAGGAAGAAGGTGATCCTCTCCACCGGCAGTGAGCCAGAGAGAGAGAAATAGGGAGTGACCCTTGGGAAAGCAGTGAGCTGACCATAAAACATGCAAAGGCAGTGAGCCTGGGATAGAGTGACTATACCCGAACATTGTAATCCACATCTAGTGAAGTATAGTGGAATTTGGTATGACCGACAACTTGTCAGCGTATGCTCCTTGGACGTAGCCCTTAGCGGTGAACCAAGTAAAATTTTTGTGTCCTGTGCTTTCTTTACTTTCGGTTTACATTGTGCAACATGAGAGAGAGAAGAGTGTTTTTCTTAACAGCAAAACAAGATCAGAACGGGCGTTTATTTTAAATTACCCATACCCTGATTCACCCCCCCTCTCAGGGTATTCAGCCTTGTGGACCTAACAGTTTATTTATAGTGATTTGGAGGAGTAGGTTTATATTAGATAACCAATAGGTGTACTGAAAGTTGGGAATCATAACTTGGTGTGTAAACTAAAAAAATACTTTGTGGGTTGAGGTAAGATCCGTGATAGTGGAATCAGAAATTTGATTAGTTCATATTAGAGGAAGGGTTTATTATGTACAATACAGATCACTGCTATTATTGGAAGCAATGGGAATATGGGAATTTCGTCATTTTACTCTTATATGTGGATGACAAAT
The DNA here is from genome assembly GCA_963277665.1 of Viscum album. Lineage (NCBI taxonomy): Eukaryota > Viridiplantae > Streptophyta > Magnoliopsida > Santalales > Viscaceae > Viscum > Viscum album. The sequence goes on from OY728143.1 coordinate 1,468,259,262, forward strand.
TGATTGTTGTATCGGATGTTCAAAAAATCTGAAATTTGAAGTTTGATTTGTACAAAAGATTTTAGATGAAGGATCTTAGATATAGACAAGGAATATTATGGGGATGAAGATCAAGATGGATAAGAAAACTGAGACTTTGGTTCTATATTAGAAATATTATATCCAAAAGATCATGTAAAGGTTTGGGATGGACAAAAGTAAGTTATTATCAACCCATATTGTGGACCACTTCAAGTTTTCCAAGTCATAGGCATCCACAATGGAAGTTGAGGCCAGGTGCATGGAGAAATTATTATATTCATAAGTGATCAGAAGTTTCATATATACAACAGTTTTCACTAAACTGAATATTTCCCATGTATTGGGATTTGTGAGTCGGTAATGGAGAATCTAGGGAAATTTAGTTTGAATAATGTGAATTGGATCCTTCGGTATTTGAAAGGATCTGAAGATCAAGCTCTTTTCGTTAAGAAGGATGATTTATTACATGGTTTTGTAGACTCTTACTTCATGGAAGATTTAGATACTTGAAAGAGTACAATAGATTTTATGTTCACATATAGAGGTTAGTTGGATGTAAAATCTTTAGAAGATCATTACGTTGAGTACAATGTAATCAGAGTGCATAGAAGAAATGGAAAATTGGAAGGAAATTGTATGTTTTAAGATATTACTACATAATATTGGAAGGATTCAGGAAGGGGTAGTGATTTATTATGATAGCTAAAGTGAAATCCACTTGGCTAAGAATCTAGTGTTCCATGAAAAAAAAAGAATATTGGATTTAAGTACCACTTCATTAGAATTTCTTCAAAGCAAACTGATCTAGAGTTACAAAAGTTAGCTGAAATCCAAAATTCAATGTACATTTTCACCAAGATAGTAGTTTAGGAAATCATCGGGTAGCATTGATCCCCAATGGGACTGGGTGAAGGAAATAAATTAAAAAGTAACATTTCTAAATGCTTATTGTTAGAGGTTTTTTGAGGTTTTCTATGGAACAAGTCTTTAAGTGAGAGATTTTTTGGGATGTGAAACCTTGTTCAGATCATCGAAAGTTAAGAGCATTGGAAGTTTGAGTATCATAATTACATTCAACTAAAATTTCGATTAGTGTCAGGAAACTGGACACAATGTGAATATAGAGGAAACATGTTTTTTCCAATGGTAGTAGGTTCATCGGAAGTTTATATCTACTAATGGTTCTATGATGAAGAGTTGGGAGGTCTAGAAGTATGGTAAGGATAATGGGTTACCAGGTTGGTTAATTTAATCAGACAGTCATGTCTTATGATATAGGTTTTCAATAGATAACACTTAACATGTTTGAACAGTTGTGCTTAGTATTTAAATACATGTTACATTCACTATAAAGTCTAAAAAACAAGGTATTGATAGTAACTGGGCATTTATTGGAGAGTTGAGAAGTTTGTGTGGATTACTTTTCTTTGTAATTAGTTTTTTCACCTATAATCTTCCCATTATAATAAAATCAATTAGTAGTGTGGTTTCCATCATACACATAGGACAAAAGTCTAAAGCACATTAAACTTGGTGTTCTTTATCTACTTTCTTATATTTTTGTTTCATGTTTTACCATTGAATATATTTTCAGTACTTTGATTGTTTATACTAAGGTGTAGGTATAAGGATATATTTGTGTGGTGATTAGGGTGAAGTGACTACATAATTCAGGAACACTCAGTAAAGGGATGAAAAAAAATTCTAAATATTTGGTTTTTCTATATGTTGCAACAGTGTGCAAATTTCTAGTAGATCTATATATTGTACTTTTTTGGTCTATAGGTAGTACATGTGATCAGTTTTTTGTAGTTCAATTTGTGGGTTTTTTCCCAAAAATTGTCACATACAATGTTATGAAAAAGAATAATGATTATGTGATAAGAAAATTAGTAATATTCAAAATAATTCATACATGAAATCATGATCTGCGTAAAAGTTGGTTCTAGGGAACTAACTCCAACAAACTTCTACTTTAACTAAAGAAAACTACTAAAAACCTTCAGTATATTAATTCTCACATAATATTCATGATTATACTGAAATAAATATTTATTCAAGGGGTCCTCCATGTTCAATTTTGTGAAAACTTTGCTTGTAGTGACTTCACCACTCTGAGAAAAATTTCTCATGAGGTGATACTTTCAGGGTATGTTTTTCATCCATTAGTATAACCTTGGATTCTTTATAAGATATTCCACTACAGTATTATAACAATATAATGTGATTGTTTTTTTACTACTAGGCACCACATCAAGATCTTGGATGATGTTGTGTATCCAGACAACTTATTTAGCAACATCATAAGCTGCTATGTACTCAAATTCCACTACAGAATTGATAACAATTGGCTACTTTGAACTCTTCCAGCTCAATGATAATCTATTGATATTTAATACATATCTTGAATATGAATTTAGATCATTTTGTTCTATCTAAAAGCTAGAGTATGTATAACCCCTGATTCTTATCTCCTCATATCTTCCATATATCAGGAACAGATCCTTAGTTCAACTTAGATACTTAAAGATAGCCTTAACAACAAACCAATGTTGTTCACTAGGGTCGACTTGATATCTTCCATGTGAATTCGACTATATTATTTTGATTGATACTAGATAAGTATAACCTTCTCACTGGCTTTAATTTTTAAGGATGGAATAGGTGCTTGCGTGTTATACCATACCATGAACAGAAATTATATGTGCTAGAAACCCTAGTTCCTGAGTCTCTTATACAAGGGGATAGTGCTGAAGAAATTGACCATGAAACTTGATAGAAATAAAATAATAAAAAGTGGTATGATCTTGATTTTTTCTAATGGTTAGTTTATCTAGTGGATGATAAACTAACCCTTAACCTCAATGGAAAAACACCTTGAACCTTAACTTGGTTCGTGGTGTGGCATTTCATCTATCATCCTATGTATCTCATGGATTGTTTTCACCATAGATTTAAACTTGAACTACCTCCACTCACCTGGGAGCTTCATCCATTATATAAGATTTATCCATATATAGATGAGGGGAGATAAAGGATTGGTTAAGGGGATAATATAAAATAAACTATGGGTACACAGACCCTTACAAAATGAGAGGATGGGATGATGCATAGGCCATAAATTTAATTTAATTATAATAAATTAAATTACATAAACACATACACAGATCTGTTGTAAGTTCATGATCATCCACATATATTCAATAAATATACATTTTCACACTATCTATATTTCACTTCAATTTATTCTTTAATTAACATAAATTACCTTGAATTGATCCAATTAATTATCTAATTGATCAATTAATTTCATTTATATTAATTTCATCCAAACCATCCTGGAAATTTCCATTATTCATAATTTTAAACAAATTAAATTAATTAATTTTATTTAAAATTAATAAAGTACACATGTGTACTTGGAGGAAACAACATGTACCCATCCAAACTACTCAATATGGTCCTTTCAATGCGTATTCACTTGGAATCCAACATACATGGTGTGATACATAATTAAAAGGCATGTATTTTTAATAAATGACATGTAGACAAATGTAAATTATATGACATGTAATGTTATTTATGCATGCATAGTAAACTACAAGTAAATAACATGCACATCTTTCATTTCAAAATTTAACGTGGAAGTTAATTAAATATATAATTAATAATCCAATCACATGGCGTGTACTATCAATAAATGACACATGAACACATATTGGATAGGTTTAATCATATAATTAATTTTCTCTCTATGTTAAATTAATTACATGATCTACAGTGGGTTACACAGTGTACTAGGGATACACATCATGTAACATCTTCTTCCCATGAATGTGATACATGCCTCGGGACTAGGCATGTTTATCGACCATCGATGTGTATGAATTTCATGAAATGTATGCCAGATACATGCTATATGACTAAAATGTAGTATAGTTTGTCATTCAATTTGTCATGTAATAAATTCACAACATGTCTTGGACCCTACTTTTTCTATCACGAAAACACATAGACTACATGGCATGTAATATATTTGAATGAAGTATATTCTGACAAAACATGTTCCATACTAGCCTGGACAATATGTGATGCACATTTAATGCTCTTTACGTGTAATTAATTAACAACACTTTAAATTAATCTGAGATTCTTCCTAGTTGATTTAATATGGGTACATGATGTGTACCAGTGGTCTACATTCGTGTAGTCCTATGTAATCCATCCATAACCCTTATCCCCTCCTGATGGATTCTTTATATGTTCTTCATATTTATTTAACATTTTCTTAGCTATATGAGTAAGAACAAAGGAGATAAGAATTTGACATTTGGATTTAAATAATTAATAACCCAGCAATGAAAACTAAAAATAAACGAATTTCAAAAATCAATGATTAATAAATAATTATAATTTAATTATGTGACCACTTTGATACCACTTGAAAGTTATGGATACAACAAAAGAACCCATTAGGCATAGCCACCATGAATTTTTTAGGTAATAGATGAATAATATGAGTTGTACATGTAGAATAAAATTGGGACTAATGAAATTAAATCAAATATTAATTGAATATTATTACAAAACCAAGAAGGTAGGACCATCACATATAATTTATAATTAATTTATTTAGATAAAGAATTACCTTGTGTTGAAATTTTTTATTCATTGTTAAATTTGAAAATGTATTTATATCATATCTTCAGTACATCATATGAATCAAGGTTTGATTCCCTCTAGTAGTGACCCACATGTACCACAAGCCTTTGGGCATCACTGTATAAATCTTTGGGTGTTTACAAGTAATATTCTAATTCTTGTGTCATTAATCATTGATACCCACGGGAATTACTTTGGGTGTTAGGGGTCTCTTATTCTCTCTATAATCAAGAGGATGGAGGAGGAGTATTTCTCTTCATTCTTGAGAGTGTTCTAAGAGAGGGGATCTCTATGGATTGAGAGGGATTCTTTGGAGCTCATTGTGCATAACGATTATAATGGATAAGCCTTTATAGAATATCATAATTGGGTTAAAATGGAGTGGTGGGTAGAAAATAATAATTGAACATGGGCTCTTATTATTTTTTCTAATCCTCGGTGAACCCCATGTCTAAATAATAATAATAATATTATTATTTACTTAATATGAACTGAACTCATAGATAAAATAAAAAATATTTTCTTGAATAAATAATTTAATATTTATTCAAATAATATTTAATATTTCATTTCTTCCTAGACCATTAATATTGATTTTCCAATCCTCCTTAATATTATTATACTATTGAATAATGGTTATTTATTTAATAAATAAATATTAATATATTATTTTTTAATAAATAAATAAATATTATATTCACTAAAATTAGAAAATAAATTTGTATTAAATATTCATCTCATAAATATTCTCCCAAATAATTGGTGACAAAATATATGTGATCAAACTAACATGAATAATTACTAAATCAATCATGAGAATAATATTTATACAACATGTTAAATTCATATAATTTAACTGTGGTTTTGGATACACTTATTTGTGACCCTCTAGGTCCCTTTCTCAATGGAATTAGGAGGAACTACCTAAATTCCAAGGTTAACATATAGCAACACACCAAGGAACTCATAGATAATGAAGTTAATGTCTTAATTATATAAACCTAATTCAAACTCTCATTGTGAAATATAATCTATTTATCATGATGTATCTAAACAATAAGGTTATATTATGGAGTTAAAACCTATTTTTAAATAATATTTTTTCCTTGTAAGACTTTTAAATATATTAACAAATGTTTTTAGATCCAGATGTTGAGACAGCGCGAGACTCTAAGACCCAGTGACCTCAGAATTGATATTATAAAAATATTAAATATATTAATATCATGAATTCATATTTTTTCATAAATAATGGAATATATACTTAATAGTTTCTTGTATTGAAAATTTGAGACTGTGGTTGAATCTAGAGTGTGGGGTTTACCCTAGGAACAACCTAAGGTTGGTCGGATTCGGACGTCCGATTGAGACATTCATTGGAAGGTGAATTTAATTAAAATAAATAAATAAATTATTTGTTTTATTAAAAGACCTAATTAAATTGTCTATATATACTTAATTATAATAATTCTCTAGGTTTAGATTTATAAACCCTCATAGAATTGAGAGGATCTCTGATGACCTTCATTGGTGAATTGACATCGAACAACTATCGGTGATCAAATCGAGGTGGATCGACAAACAGTTGATGTAGTGGATCATACTCATCAATTGAAAATACATTATTCACCAAAAATAAATCCATAATTGAGTTAGGTCTCATTAATTGTGGTTTCCAACCTTGATTAAACATTTGATAATGGATATTTTATTATCTATTTTTGATTTTTTGTATTCCAACCCGTCGCATGATCCCATATCAAATTGAATTGTTTATTCAATTTATTATTTATTATATCATGATCTCACTCTGTATTCCCCACTTTATAATCATTTACTAATAATTTTTGGCCAATTATTTTTATCACCCTTTTATTGTGCATTTCCCCCATCGTTCTTTACGTTCTTCATCTTTGGAATAAGGGGTCACGATTCGACTTTTTTGGGGAGATTTCAAGTGAGATTGAATCCCCATATTCATGGAGGTTGTCCAAATGATGGTTGGGATGGTGATTTTAAGATATATCTATATTTTTTACGGGATTCAGGTGATGATTTCCATAGATTTAGGTTCTGGTATGACTGATAGGAAACGATAGGCATACGAGACGCATGAAGGACCACTACGGGAAATTTGGATCCATTTTTTAGACATTGGAGGGCCAAAATCAATGGATGGAGCCAAACCCCACCAATTTAGGGTCATCAAATGGAAGGAATCCCATCATCAACTATTCATATGGAATTCATATGAGGAACTTGACTTTCTGTGAAAATCTTGACTATATGACATGTAATGGGATGAACGTACACCATGTGTCTGGGGAACGCATGTCGTGCAACCCTTCCTAAGTATCCAAGACATTTTCCATCTGCACATTCCTAGTACCCCATGTGGGAGGAAATTCTGTGTACTCTAGGTGTACATGGGTATGTGATGGTACCTAAGTACATCAAGGTACACGACCAGGTACATGGCACAACATGACAGACACTGGCACGACCAGAAGCAAATGGGTAGGCCCCAGGTGGCTGAGACACATCGTGTTGTTCCCGTACACACTATGTAAGGTGAAATTAACACTAAGTTGTGTATAGAGGAGAACACATCCAGGAATAGAAGTGGTACTACAAATTGTGTGGACCCCATACAAGCTGTGTACCCCCCCAAGTAATTTCTACCTCTCATACCCCCTTCGTTTTCACTCAGATTTTGGCCCATGAGTATCCTATCCTAAGTATTTTTTAATTTAGAACATGATAGTGTCATTCATAGTGAATTTTGAGATATGATTCAAGATGTTAAAAGTGTGATGCTTCTTTAGACAATACTCGATGGTAGTAGTGATCGAGTGAGATCATCCGAGAGATTCCAGGTAGAGACGGTTCTCCCCTATTTAGGGCTCGGGTCCTCTATCTTTAGGAACAATAATCCCTTATTGTACCAGGGCATGGTCCCCCATACTTTTTATTATAGGTAGAAACGGTACTTCCTTATTTAAGGGGAGGGTCCTCTATCTATGGATATGGTAGTCCTATGTCACACCAGGGAGTGGGTCCCTCATAGTCATTATTCTAGGTAGAGATAGTACTCCCCTATTCAGGGAACAAGTCTTCTACCTATGGGGATAGTACTTACCTATCACACTAGGGTGTGGGACCCCTATATTCTATACACTAATAGAGATAGTACTCCCCTACACGGGCATGGGTCCTCTATATACTGATTGGAATCCCCATATTATACTAAGGTGTGGATCTACTATCTTTTGGATATTAAACTCCCTTGGGCTGTAGAGCAGTGGAGAGGTGAAGGCCCTCCTCATAACTTCTTCAGTCATACACACAAGATATTGGGAATCGGTGATAGACCTTTGGAGCTGTAGGATTACTCATCAACCTAGGCTAGGATGTGACCTGTAGATCCCCTTTTTATCTCATTTGGGTTTCTTACATGAGAATATATATATATATATATGTGTGTGTGTGTGTGTGTGTGTGTGTGTTGTTGGGTTTCATTTCCCTCTTACTTTGGGTTGTGCTGACTACTTCTATCATGTATTTTATTTCTCCCTCTTTAGTTTTTAGGGTATCTTACTATGTATGTATATACTCATCCCTGAATGGTGTTTTCCCACAACTTTCATTTCTTATACTGATGGCAGACAAATTAGTGGTGATTTTAGAGAAGCATAGAGATACTCAAGTGTATTGACTGTGTGGGGTGGTCGGTCTTAGACATTAAGAGTCAGGCTCTCTCAACTATTTTTATATTCTAGTTGTTTTAAAGTTAGTAAATTCTTTCTAGTTGGGTGTTTATTTTTTCTTTTACATTTTTTATTACACTATAACACTTTTTTATTCCCTAGAGGTTATTACATGCATTTTTCTTACTCCATATGTTACTATAATTTATTATTATTATTCTTCACTTCTATATAAAAATGGTTAGGTGAGTGTATATAGGTACTTTAGTCAAAGGCCTCCCATTTTAGTCATGAATTCCTGGCACTTGTTGTTATCCCCTAGCCTATGGAGGTGGGATTGGGGTTGTGGTGGCCCGGTCTTTCGATGGCCTGGCAGGCCCCAGTGGGTATGGTCATTACAGAGTGGTATCAAAATTGGTTTAACCTTGAGATGGAATTTGGCTATTTGTCCTCTTATTAGGTTTGGTTGGGAATTTAGGGCAGAAATTTCATGGTGTCTTGAGTGTGTCTTTTAGACTAGGGAACCCGGTGTTAGTGTGGTGGTTGATGTATCCATATGCCAGGACTTTGACTACCTATTTTTCATCATGTAATACTGACACATTGGATGCAGGGAACATTGGTACATGAATAATATAGGACTGAGTCCTTTTACTTTCTTTATTGATTCAACTCTCCATATATATATATATATATACACATTCTCATCTAGATATGGTATGTCTTGATTTCTTTCAGGATGCCCCATGAAGATAGCCATCAAGGTAACTAATTTAGGATCATGATTATGATCTCATGAGTGATGATTCCTTAGTTTAGGGGTCATCTCGGGAGATCTTTCCCCCAGACGGGCAGGTAGCAGCACCCCCACCTATTGATTGGTATATTGTACTAGCATAGTAGGCTAAGTATGCATTTAGGATTAGCGTATTCTATGGGTTCCAATTCCGTAGGACACTAAGGTTCTGTAGTAATCCAGATCCCTAGGAATTAGAGGGTTTACTTGAGTTGGTTATTCTAGTTTTCATGCTTGTATGGACCCCGACCAATTATATAGTTGCACTGGAATCTATTTTCCATGGAACAGCATGGTGCTAGTGAAGTTTAGTCACCCAAACACATGACAATTCATCACTCTCATGGTCTAAATTTCAATAATTGTTTCATGAGTAGTACTGCCCCTTGTTCTTTCACTCATTTTAGATTTTGGATTTGTGGCAGGGAGGGATAATAGTAGTTGAGTATGTCATGAGGTTCACCAACCTTACATGGTACTCCCTCAACATGATTCGGTATAGTTACTTCTAGGCACAAATGTTCAATCAAGGTCTCCTCAGAGACATTTGTGCTAGTGTGGTACCCCTATGCATTCCCACATATGCTGGAGTGATGGAGTGGGAGATGGTGACAAAGATCTTCCAATCTGATGGATTCCACGTGTTTGTGTCTATTAGTAGGCATCCCAAGGTTGAGTTATCTGCAGCGACTGGCAGATGACGGGTCTCAAGACATAATAGGAATACTCATGCTTAGACTCGGGAACATGGTCATTCAGTACATGGACCATGCAGAGTACTAGATAAGCCTAGAGAGGGGCGATGTTATGCATGTGATGGGCATAGTTACAAGGCTCGTAACTGCCTTACCAGTCAAGCAGATGTGGGTAGGCAGGTAGAAGATGGGACACCATAGTAGAGGAATCATTGTGATCAGGGTTCTCCTAGACATGGCTAGTGCATCCCCAAATAAAGAAGAACTAGTATAGGAGAAGGTGGGGCTCTCAAAGGAAGAGCTGTTGGTGGAGGGTAACATTATAATCTACCACCACCACCACCACTAGGCATCCCATGTCAGGCGCATGGAGCTGGAAAACAGGGTCATGGGTAGCTACATGCAATGTAATCTTATGACCCAACAACCCATGAGATTATCAGAGGTAAAATATGTGTTTATTATACTCTTTCTTAAGTACTGTTAGACATGATTTTGATTCATTCCTTCATATCCTTAATCCTAGTGCAAGATCTAGAGCTTCTAGTTGAGACTTTATCCCAACAACATTGCCTTGAGTTTCTTACAAAGGATGCTTCTTAGATATCACTTGTTTTTTAGTAGTGATAGTTATCATTTAATGTAGAGACTTTCCTATGGGACCTCTTTTTCATCATGATGAGACATTTATGATGTTGTCTTAGGTATGTACTATTTTTCTATAGTCCAATCCCAAATTTATTATCACCACAAAAGAATCAGATACCTTCGGATAGATGGGATGACATTATCCTTTGTGGGTGAGATAGATCTCATAGTGAAGCGAGTGAGTCTTAAGAACAGGAAGATAAAACCCATCACCCATCAGTTGGTGAGTTTATACCTTGGTGTAGTAGGATCTTTAGGAATTAAGGTTCTTTCATTAGTGTAGGATTATATGGATATCCTTCTTGGGGAATTTTTGGGACTACTTATGAGGTGGGAGATAGAGTTTTGTACTAGATTACACCCCAATAATACTCCAATATCTTCTATAACATATCAGATGGCCCCTACTGAGCTTCAGGATCTAAGGGTGAAGTTGTAGGACCTTCGAGATAAGGGTTTTATTAGACCCAGTGTATCCCCCTATGCAACTCTAGTTTTGTTCATGAAGAAGGTGAATGGGAGATTATGACTTTGTGTTGATTATCATCACTTTAAGAATTCCATGATAAATAAAAAGTTCCCTTTTCTAAGGATTTATGACCACATTGATTATTTTTTAGGTATGAGATAGTTCTCAAAGATCGGTCTCAGGTTAGACTACCACTAGTTGAGGGTTCATTAAGCCGATATTTTGAAACTAGAATTATGATATCGCTATGGACACTATGATTTCCTAGTGATGTATTTATATGTGATGAATTCCCAAACTAGGTTTATGGATCTTATAAACCATATCTTTTATCCATACTTGGACCGATTTGTGGTTTTCTTCATTGATAACATACTCATATACTCTGTATTAGAGGAGGAGCATACAGAGCACTGGAGGATGGTCCTAGACTTTCTTAGGGAGAACCAGCTTTATGGTAAGAACTAGAAGTGTCAGTTTTGGGTTTTAGAGGTTCAATTTATAGGTAATGTCATTTCTGGTCATGGATTAGCTATGGACCTGACAAAGATTGATGCAATGCTAACTTGGGAGCCACCCAAGATCATGTCAGAGGTGAAAAGTTTTATTGGCTTGGAAGGGTACTACAGTAGGTTTATGGTGGACTTCTCTAGGATTATATCCCCTTTTACCACCCAAACATGGAAAGGGTGTCTGTTTATCTGTACCGATTAGTGTCAAATATCCTTTAAGGAGTTGAGTCTAAGGCTAATGAGTGATCCTATTTTGAGACCACTGGAGGAAGTCATGGAGTAGGTAGTTTATTGAGATGCCTATGGAGATGGGATCAGCTATGTGTTGATTCATAGGTCGGTAGTGATTATATATGGGTCAAGGCAGTTGATACACCATTAGAAGAACTACGTGACTCATGACCTGGAGTTGGCAGTAATAGTCTTTGTTCTAAGGATGTGGAGGTACTATCTTCTAAGATAGTAATTTATTGTTTACTCATACCATTAGAGTCTCATGTATGTATTCATACTAAGAGATATGAATCTAAGATAAATGTGCTTTTTAGATTTCCTAGAGGACTGTGAATTTTACTCCTGGGAATGGAAATGTGGTGGAAAATTCCCTTAGCAGGAAGTCTTGTTCTTATTTGGTGGAGGATAGATCTGAGCACTTGGCTTCTTTACAGCTAACCCTGGTGGAGGAGAGGTGTATAATTTATCTTCAGTTGGTGGTGTTAAATATTATGCTTCTCTAGTGTGTGAGGGAGGATCAATTAGTATATATTGATAGTGAGTCCTATGTGACCAAATATCCTTAGTATATTCACTAGATAAATTATTTGAAGGATGGAATCATGTCATCCCAAGGATGGACAGTGGTTCCAGTCACATTGAGAGAGGAGTTAATAAGGGAGTTTCACACTTCTCCTTTGGTTGTACATCCTATTGTATAGAATATATAAAAATACCTTCAACTATAGTTTTGGTTCTTTATAATGATGTGAATCATGGCCAAGTTTGTCTCTCAATTTCTCACATGTCAGTAGATGAAGGCTGAGCACCAGGTTCTAGAAATTTTATTGAATCCTCTTGAGATCTCAGATTGGAAATGGGATGGAAAATCCATGGACTTTTTGATAGGTCTTCCATGGATAGTAATAGGCCATGATGTCATCTGGGTGATATTTGACTAACTTTCCAAGTTGGCACACTTCCTTATTATCAGGGATCATAGTCCTATGGAGAGTTTTGGATAGTTGTGTATGTGGGATATCATCCACCTTCATGGGGTTCCCTCGATGATTATCTTTGACTATGATGTGTGGTTCACATAACAGATGTGGATACACCTGTATGAGGAATTAGGTACCCAATTGAGGATGAGTACAACTTTTCACCCACAGACAGATGGTCAGACCGAACACATTATTCAGGTGTTGGAGGATATATTGAGGGATTGTGTGTTAGTCATTGATCAGATCTAGAAGGATCACTTACCTTTGGTAGATTTTTCTTATAAAAATATCTATCACTCTACTCTCGGCATGGAACCTTTCGAGGCCCTGTATGGCAGACCCTACAGGTCACCCTTATGATGGACTGAGATCAGTGAGGTAACTCTTATTAGGCCAAATATAGTGTGGATGATAATGGAGAAGGCTAGGTGATCCACAAGAAGATTAGGATAGCATATAGCCGATAGGAATCTTATGCAAATCGACGTCATAAACCCTTGGAGTTTGATAATGGAGACCACATTTTCCTAAGATTCTCCCCATTATGAGGATTATAGAGATTTGGATAGGAAGGTAACTATACATAGGGTTTATTAGGATGTTCAAGATCCTGTAGAGGATTAGTCATTTTTCTTACCACCTACCCTTAACCTCATAGTTGGAGTGGGTTCATGACATCTTCCATGTGTCGCAGCTATGGAGATATGTGCATGATCCTATACACCTTATTGACTGGGGAAATCTAAGCATTGAGGATAGAGATACCTTCATGAAGTACCCAGTGGTGATTGGGGATCAATAGGAGAGTATCCCACAAAGATGTACCATTCATTTGGTATGTGTGATGGGGAAGCATGGGAGCATATAGTATATCTCCTAGGAATGGGAGATCCAGATGTCGGCCAATTATCCCTAACGTTTTGTTTAGTTTTTTCTTTTTAGGTATGAAAATATTTTAAGTATAGAATAATATAGAGACTCTATTTTTTATTTATAAGTCTTTGAAATATATTAAGAAATATTTTTGGAGCCACGCGCAGAGATGGCGTGAGATTCCGAGGCCTAGTGAGCATAGAATTAATATTATAAAAATATTAAATATATTAATATCATGCATGCATATTTTTTCATAAGTAATGGAATATCTCCTGAATAGATTCTTATATTGAAAAATATAATATCGCGGTTGAATTTGGAGCATGGATTTTACCCTAAGCGTGACCTAAGATTGGTCGGTGTTGGACATCTGGTTGAGGCAGTCGTTGGTGGGTGTGTTTAATTAATATAAATAAATAAATTATTTATTTTTTTATTAAAAAACCTAATTAAATCCAATATAAATACACCATTATAACAATTCTATAGTGTTATCCACATAAACCCTGGTAGAATTGAGAGGATATTTCATAACCTTTATTGTAGAATCAACATCAAACAACGATCGGTGATCAGATCGAGATGGATCAATAGACAGCGGATGCAAGAAATCATTCTCATTGCTTGAAAACATGTTTGTCACCAATGATTGATCCATAATTGTGGTATGTCTCATCAATTAAAGTTTATACCCTTCATTAAACATTTTAGCATGGATATTTTATTATCTTCTTCTGATTCTATGTATTATCACCCTTCACATGGTCCCATTGTGAATTAAATTGTTTATTAAATTTATTATTTCTTATTCCATGATCTCACCCTAGATTCCCCTATTTATAATTGTTGGCTAATAATTCTTGGAAAATGATTTTTATCACCCTTTGTATTATGAATTTACCCTATCATTCTTCTCGTTCTTCATCATTAGCCTATGGGGTCACAGTTTGACTTTACTGGGGCCGGTTCGAGTTCGATCAAACCAAAACAATCATGGTGGTTATTCAAATGATGATTGGGATGGTTATTTTCAAAAGGATAAATATTTTTTTTGTAGTATATGGGTGATGATTTATGTAGATCTAGGATCTAGGATGACCGACATGCGATAGTAGATGGATAGGATGATAGATGGACCACCACATGTGATTAGGACTGGAGTGCTGGAATCGATGGTCGGAGGAAAACCCCACTAGTTTTGGGTAGTCAAATGGCAGGAATCGTGATGGTGGCTGTGGATATGGAATCTTCTTGAGGAACTTGACTTTATATAAAAATATTGACTACGTGGAATGTAATGGGATGAACACAGGCTATGTAGTCGCCCAGCTATGACGTCTAGGGTTTGTGAAAAAGATAAGGATTTCACTTCATGTGGCTATGTCCCACAGGCCATGTGACCCTTCTTAGGTAGTCAGGTAGTGTTCCAGGAGCACATGCCTAGGACCTTGTGTGGGATGACACATCATGTAATCTGTTCGTGTGTTGGTATCTAGAAATAGTTGGGTACACATTCAGGTACATGACATGGCCTGATGGACATAAGCACAACCATAAGCACATGAGTAGGCCCTAGGTGACCGAGAAACACTGTGTGGGTCCTTTACACACCATGTATAGTGACTTGGACATCGATACATGTCTATAGAAGAACATGTATAGGCATCAGATTGGGACCACATGTTGTTTGGACCCCATATGCACACCATGTACCCCCCCCCCCCTTCTACCTCTCATCTCTTTCATTTTGACTCATATTTTGGATAGTGAGTAGCCTATCATGAGTGTTTTTTCATGTAGAACATGATGGTATCATTTGTAGTGTATTTTGAGATATTATGCAGGATGCTCCAAGCATCATTCTTCTTTAGGTAACGCTCAATGATGATTGTGATCAAGTAGGATCATCAGAGAGATTACAGGTAGAGACAATACTCCCCTATTTAGGGTGTGGTTCCTCTATTTATGGGTACATTAATCCCCTATCTCACCAGGGAACGGTTAAACCATACTTGTTATTATAAGTGGAGATGGTGCTTCACTATTTAGGGTGTCGGTCCCCAATCTATGGGGATAGTACTCCCTTTCTCACTAGGGAGTGGGTCCCCCATACTCATTATTCCAGGTAGAGACAGTACTCCCCTATTCAGGGTGTGGATCCTCTATATATGGGGATGATACTACCCTATTTTATTAGGGTGGAGGTCCCCCATATTTTGTATACAGATAGAGATGGTACTCCCCTACATGGGTATGAGTCCTCTATCTACTGAGTGACATCCCCCTCTTGTATCAGTGTGTGGGTCCTCTATCTTTTGGAGATTGCACTCCCTATGGATATGGAGAAGTGGTGACGTGGGAATGTATTTTTCCCTTTACATTTTGGATTACACTATAATGATCTTTTTTATTCCCTAGAGGTTTTTACATGCATGTGTTTTACTCTAAATGTTACTCTATTTTATTATTATTCCTTTTCACTTTTTTATGGAGATGGTTAGGTGTTTCATACAGGTACTTTAGAGAAAGGGCTCCCATTTTATATATTCCTTCTTAGTTATTGTCTCCAGACCCTAGCCTATATAGGTGGGATTGGGTCTATGGCATCTTGGAATTCCACCGGTTAGGTAGGCTCTAGTGGGTCGGGTCATTATAGAGTGGCATTAGAGGTGGTTCAACCTCGAGATAGAGTTTGTAGTTTTGTCTCCTTATGAGGTTTGGTTGGGAATTTAGGGAAACAGTTTCAAGGTGTCTTGAGTGTGGCTTTTAGGAAAGGGAACCCAACATTATTATGGTGGTCAACGTATCTATACTCCAAGACAATGAATAACTACCCGTCGACTCAGCATACCAAGACATTGGTTACATGGAACATTGGTACACACATCATATAGGATTGAGTCCTTTGACTATCCTTCTTGAGTTAGATACCTATATATATATATGCTCATTTGATTGTGGTATGCCTTGATTACTTTTAGGATTCCTTTGAAAATTCATCTAGCTAGGTTATCGATTTATGATATTGATGATGATCTGATGAGTGATGAGGCCCAATTTCAGGGGTTATCTCATGAGATATTTCCTCTAGGAGGGAAAGTACAAAACCCCTACCTATTGAGTAGTAGATTTTACAAGTAGGATAGGCTAAGGATGCATGAAATCTTAGAACACTTCATGAGTTCCAATGCCAAAGGCCGCTGAGGTTCTACGTTGACCCGAATACCTAGGCAGCAAAGGATTAGCATGAGTCGGTGATCTAAGTTTCCATACTTATGAAGAACTTGAGTGATTAAATAGTTGTGTCAGTGGACAATATTTTCCAAAGAGTAGTGGGGAACTGGTGGAGTTTGGTCACCCAGACGCATGATAAGTCGACACTCTTTTAGTCAGACTTTTAGTAGCTATTTTGTGTGGAGTGATACCTCTCATGCTTACACTCAATTCGGATTCATGATATTTTGGAGCTATGATAGGGATAGATGATAGTAGATGAGTACACTGTGAGGTTCACTAACCTTACATGGTACTCCCTCAACATGATTTGGGATGGTTACTTCTAGGTGTGGAAGTTTGATTAGGGTCTTTATAGAAACATTTTTTCCGTTTTGGTTCCCTTATGAATTCCCACATATGTTGGAGTGCTGGAGTGAGTGTCGGTGATGGAGATATTCCTATCTAAGGGACTCTATATGGCTAGGTCCATCAGTAGACATCCCAAACCTAGGTCATTTTTAGCAGCAGGAAGATGACAAGTGTTGAGGCACAGGAGGAGTACCCAGGATCTAATTTAGCCATGTGGTCATGTAGCATAGGGACTACACAAAGTTCCAGGGTATCCCAGAGAGGATAAATGTTATACATGTGATGGGTGTGGCCACATAGCCCATGGATGTCTGACCCATCAAGTAGAGGAGGGAGGGAATCCAGTGGATGGACTGTCATAGTAGAGGTAGTTTCATGATTAGGGTTCTCCCATATATGGATAGGGTGTCCCCTGGGGAGGAAGATCTAGTAGAGGAGTAGTTGGGACTCTTAGAGTAGGAGCTACTGGTGGAGGGAGACTCCATGATCTACTTCCACCACCACCACCACTAGGCGGCCCACGTCAGGCTCGGGGAGCTAGAGAATGGGGTCGCTGGCAGCTGCAGGCCATGGAGGCTTATGTCCTATGAGACCATAAGATGATCTGAGGTATAATATATGTTTATTATACTCTTACTTTATTACTAATAGACATAGTTTTGAGTCATTCCTTTATCTCCTTACACCTAGTGTGATAGATGGATCTCCCAGTTGAGACTTTATCCTAGTAGGTTTATCTTGACGTTCCTGTAGGAAAAGATTCTTTGATGTCACTTGTCTACCAGAAGTGTGAGATATCGCTTAGTGGAGAGTTTCTCATGGGGTCTCTTGGTCATCATGATGAGACCTTATAATATAATATTGGGTATATACTGGTTGTCCATGGTCTGATCCCAGATTAACTATCATCGTAGATGATTCATATGCCTTCAGAAAAATGGGAAGAGATTCTACTTTATGGTAAAGAGATACCTCATAGAGGAGTGAGTCAGTCTTTCTAGTAGGAATATATAACCCATCACCCACTAATTGGAGATTTTATACATTGGCACATCAAGTTCTTTAGGCATCTAGTTTTATTCAGTCATGGAGGATTATATGGATGTCTTACATAAGGACGTTATGGGACTAAATATGAGGTGGGAGATGGATTTTTCTATCCAGTTTCACCATAGGATCGCTCTAATATCTTCTATGGAATATTGGATGGAATCTAATGAGCTACAGGAGCTGAGGGTGCAGTTGGAGGACCTTTGAGAAAAGGGTTTTATCATACTCATTATGCCCCCTGGGTAGCTTCGGTATGGTTCATGAAAAAGGTAAATTGGATCCTGTGGGTTTGTGTTGATTATCATCACCTAAACTAGGTCATGATAAAGAACAAGTACCCCTTATTGAGTATTTACTACCTATTTTATCAGTTGTGAGGTGTCTAATGATTCTCAAAGATTGATCTCCTATCTGATTACCACCAATTGAGGGTTCACGAGGCTGATATTCTAAATCTATAATTCTGATGTCGCTATAGACACTATGAGTTCCTATTGATGCCTTTAGTTGTGAAAATTTTTCTTACCATGTTTATAGATCTGATGAACTGGATATTCTAGCTATACATGGACCAATTTTTGGTTGTCTTAATTATGACATACTCATATACTTTTTGTTAGAGGAGGAGCATGCAGAGCACTTGAGGATAGTCTTAGACATTCTTCGGGAGCACCAGCCATATGTTAAGATCTCAAAGTTCCAGTTTTGGATCTTCAAAGTTCACTTTCTTTGGCATGTCATTTCTAATCATAGATTATTTGTGTACCCCGTGAATATTTATGTAGTTCTTTCTTGGGATATACCTAAGATATTGTTGGAGGTGCATAGTTTTCTTGGATTGGAAGGTTACTACATGAGGTTTATAGAGGAATTATTTGATATTTAATTCCCTTTGATCACCCTATAATGGAATGGGAATTCGTTTTCCTAGACTAAGTAATGTGAGAGAGCCTTTGAAGAATTGAGGTTGTGGCTAATGAGTGATCCTATTTTGAGACTACCGGAGGAGGTTGTGGAGTAATTAGTGTATTGTGATTCTTATGGAGTTGTTCTTGGATATGTTTTGATGGAGAGGTGGGTGGTGATCACCTATGGTTTGAGGTAGTTGAGACCTCGTGAGAAGAATTGCATGACTTATGACTTGGATATGGAAACTATAGTTTTCTCTATAAGGATGTGGAGGCACTATCTTCTAAGAGAGCACTTTATTGTTTACTCAAACCATAAGAGTCTTAGGTATGTATTCATGTAGAGAGATCTGTGTCACGAACCATCCTCGGGCCCATGCCGTGACTACCCCAAGCCTGCCTTCCATAGGCCAGGGGCAGGCGACTAGCACCAAGGCATAATTCCCGGTAGAAAGGGAAGGCATTGCCTTTGAAAAGTAAACAAACACCACAGAGAAAGCAAGAAGAAGTAAACACTAAGTAAAAACTGGGTACAATAGTAAGTGTGGAAAAGTAAGTGGGACAGAATACAAACCCAAACTAAAAGTAAAGTACAATTGGAAATGGAAAACAGCAACAGAAAGTAAAGCCGCAGCCTCGAGCCGTCCACTGGAAGTCCCACCAGAAGGGTGGGTACAGATAGCCTCCACAGCTCCTCGGGTCCCGCCGTCCGCTCCGAGTACGCCCCACCCAGTGATCCACCTCCGGGTACCGACCTGCTCCTCGTGCCTCAACCACGATCAGCGCTGTCCGTCGTCTGCAACCAACACAACGTAGTGCGGGCATAGCCCATGCAGGGGTGAGTATAAGATACTTAGTAGGGACCTCGAGACCCCCGAATGTCTCCCAGAATCCACAAAGGATAATCCACAAAGGAAAGATACAAACACGAAGTAACATCCGACACTTCTTAGGTATATGCCCATACATATACCTAAGTCATCAATTCTCGTTCGGCTCCGACATCCGAGCTCAAGTACAACCCAGTCCACATAGTAAACCACAACCCAATCCACACAGGAAAGCATAACGTAATCCACACAGGATATCAGGTCAATCATATTGAAGATAAGGATTGAAATTCAAGATACATCTCACACAGGTATACTTCTTCGTATGATGATACAGATGATCAAATATAGCCACTGATTCATCTAAGCCACCGGACCCACAAAGGATCGTTAGGTACTAACCCCCTCAATGACCCACAAAGGATCTGACCCACACGAGATCGATAGGTAACTAACCCCCACAATGACCCACAAAGGATCTGACCCACACTGGATCGATAGGTAACTAACCCCCGCAATGACCCACACAAGATCGGACCCACACAGGATCTGTAGGCGCTGACCCACATAGGACCGCTGAGAGCTGACCCACATAGGATCTGACCCACACAGGATCGGTAGCACTGATCCATGTAGGATCGCTGAGTGTTTTAGTCGTCGTCGTCAAATCCATGGAGGATTTCTGCACAGTCGTCATCATCGTCGCAGTCGCAGCTAGCTCTAGGGTTCCCGTACACAACAAGCTCGTTCGGGAGGGTCTGCTCCACGAGCCGAGGGGCTGATACATCAACTAACACATAGTCTGGATTTGATGTATCCAAAAGTTCCGTATCATAAATAGGAACTCAACGCGACAGATGGTGTCGAATTCGTTGATTGAGGGTTCATTGCGGAAATAACCGTCGTGGAAGAAGTCGTCGCGGAAGGAGAGAGTCGCATCGCGGAGAAATGATTCGTCGGCGTCGCGTCGTCGATCTCCGAGGATCTGGCGTTCTTCGTGTTCTTCGTTGAGGAGGAAGAACTTCAAGAGCTTTTCCTTTTTATCCCAAATCCTCCCAACGCAACAAGTTCCAACCAAAATAAAATAAGAACTTTCCTTATTTTATTAACATGACTTAAGTTGAAATTCAAAAGTTGAATTAACCCTCTCAAATTAAACTCACCTAATTAATAAACATAAGTTATCAACTTTAATGGTGAGTTGAAGGAGATAGGGAATATGAAGGGGTGGGATTCGTGTGGGCCTCACCGCCCTCATAACCTATCATGGAAAGTTGGGTGGTTACCCAACTTCCACCCAAAGGTTTTAATTACCAAGTAAAAATAAAAATTGAAGCTCAATTTTTATTTTAACTTCCACAATTTTTAACAACTTCTCTCGTGAAAACGCAACTCCGGAAAAGGTATTCCTAAGAAAATACCAGCGCTGAGAATTCAGCAGTGCCCTTGGAATTTGATTCCAAGCACCGGTTCAAAAGTTAGAAAAACTCGCTTGTTCGTTCACTGAACGTACCTGAGCTAATATCCGGTTAGAAATTCCGGGCACACCAGGCCTCAGAATCAAGTGCCGTCAGAAACCACGTTCTTGTAAAATCCCAAAGAAAATTAAGAAAAAATTTCCCTTGAATTTTACGGATCTTTACATTACTCCCACCTCAGGGATTTACGTCCCCGTAAAGATACATCAAAAACTAGGGGAACAAATGTGGGTATTGTGCACGCATCTGAGCCTCCCGCTCCCAAGTGCTCTCCTGGAGGTTCCCGTGCTACCATCTGATGCGCACTAGAGGAATCGAACATCCACGTAGGACCCGCTCCTGCTGATCCTCGATCTCCACTGGGACCTCCGAAAAAGTCTCCCAATTATCAATATCCATCTCCCCATGGTCAATGATATGCGTCGGGTCGTGCACATATCTCCTCAGTTGAGATACGTGGAAGACGTTGTGCACTCAGTGCAACTGAGGTGGTAGAGCCAGGTGATAATCTACCTCGCCAATCCTGTTGAGGACCTGGAATGGTCCGATGAAGCGTGGAGACAACTTGCCGCCTCATCCAAATCTCCATATACCACGTCGAGGTGATACCCACAAGAAGACGTGGTCGCCATCCTCAAACTCTAGTGGCCTCCGCCTCCTATCAGCATAAGACTTCTGCCGGCTCTGAGCTATCCTCATCCGCTCCTGGATTACCTGGACCTTCTCTGTCGTGGCCTGGACCATCTCTGGTCCCACAAGTGCTGACTCCCCAGGGTCTGTCCAACACAGAGGTGACCTGCAAGGTCGGTCGTACAATGCCTTGTATGGTGTTATCCCGATGGTGGAGTGGTAGCTGTTGTTGTACGAGAACTCCACCAAGGGTAGGTGGTCCTCCCAGCTACGACTAAAGTCGAGGACACATGCGCAGAGCATGTCCTCGAGAGTATGAATGGTCCTCTTCGTCTGACCGTCTGTCTGGGGGTGAAAGGTGGTGCTCAGACGTAGCTGCGTCCCGAACACCTCCTGCAACCCTTTCCAAAGCCGGGAAGTAAAGATAGCATCTCGATCAGAAACGATGGATGATGGAACACCATGAAGCCGTACAATATCCTGAATGTAGAGATGTACCAAGATCTCCACTGAGCCCTGCTCTCTGATGGGTAAGAATTGAACCAACTTGGTGAGTCGGTCGACAATCACCCAAATGGAGTCATGACCTCTGGAAGTGCATGGAAGTCCAGTCACAAAGTCCATAGATATTCCATCCCACTTCCACTCCGGAACCTCCAAGGGATACACCAAGCCTGCTGGTACCTGGTGCTCTGCCTTCACCTGCTGGCAGGTGAGGCAACAAGAAATGAACTCTACTATATCCTTCTTCATGCCCAGCCACCAGTGTTGTCGTCTGAGATCCTGGTACATCTTCTCCAATTCATGATGTACCACCAAAGGGGAAGTGTGAAACTCTCTCAGCACCTCCTCTCGTAAATCAACTGGTACCAAGGTATGTCCTCTGAAAAGGACATTGTTCTCTCCTCCCATGGAGAATCCATCAGGTGCCTGTCCTGAGGATATCTGTGCACGCCGCGTCTCACAGTCGGCATCCCCACGTTGTGCCTCTCTAACCCACTGCAGTAGTGAAGGAGTGACTGTGAGTGATTGAAGGAAGGCTGCTCCATCTCTATCCACGAAGGATATCTGCAAAGTGGATAGCTGCTCTATCGCCTCCCCAAGTAGCTGAATGCCCGTCCTCCTGCTGAGAGCATCAGCTACCACATTCCACTTTCTAGTAGTATAGACTATCTCAAAGTCATAGTCCTGGAGGAACTCGAGCCATCGCCGTTGTCTCAGGTTTAGGTCCTTCTGCGAGAAGATGTACCTGAGACTTTGGTGGTCAGAATAGATTGTAAAGAGCTCGCCCATCAGATAGTGTCACCACATCTTCAGAGCAAAGACCACTACTGATAACTCCAGGTCATGGGAAGTGTAGTTCTGCTCATGCTGCCTCAACTGACGTGATCCATAGGTGATCATGGACCGCTCCTGCATCAGGACACATCTGAGTCCATTCCCTGATGCATCGCAGTAAACTATGTACCCTACTCCCTCCTCTTGCAACCTCAAGATAGGCGCGCTGGTCAATCTTTGTCTTAGCTCCTGGAAGATCTCCTGACATCTGTCTGACCACACAAAGGGGTTCACCTTCTTCGTCAAATCTGAGAGTGGTGCTGCAACTCTAGAGAAGTCTGGCACAAATCTCCGGTAGTACCCAGCTAGTCCCAAGAAACTCCGCACCTCCGTCACGCTCCTGGGTGGCTCCCAAGCTAGCATTGCCTCGATCTTCACAGGATCCACCGCAACTCCCGCCTCAGAGATGATGTGTCCCAAGAAGTGGACCTTGCATATCCAGAACCGGCACTTCGAGAGCTTACCATAAAGATAGTGATCTCGGAGTGTGTCTAGTAAAACCCACAAGTGGTAGGCGTGCTCCTCCTTAGTCGTCGAGTAAATCAAAATGTTGTCGATGAAGACCACAACAAATCGATCGAGGTATGGCTGAAAGATCCTGTTCATGAGGTCCATGAACACTGCTAGAGCATTGGTTACGCCGAATGGCATAACCAAGAACTCATAGTGGCCATACCGACATCTGAAGGCCGTCTTCTGCATGTCCTCATCCCGAACTCCGAGCTGATGATAGCTTGATCTAAGGTCTATCTTTGAGAACCATTGTGCTCCCTTGAGCTGATCGAAGAGATCATCAATCCTCGGTAGCGAATACTTGTTCCTCATTGTCACCTGGTTCAGGCGACGATAGTCGACACAAAGTCTCAAGCTCCTGTCCGCCTTCTTGGCGAACAATATCGGGGAAGCCCAGGGTGAAACACTAGGTCGGATGAATCCCTTGCCCTATAAGTCCTCCAATTGTACCCGTAGCTCTCGAAGCTCAGCGGGGGCCATCCGATATGCTGGATTGGATATCGGGGCTGTCCCGGGGTACAGGTCAATATAAAAGTCTACCTCTCTGCGAGGAGGTAGTCCCGGAATGTCATCAGGAAAAACATCCGCATACTGATCCACCACTGTAGGAAAACCAGGACTCCGCACGTCAACTGCTCCTAGGATGAGGCTAGCCAACTGATGAGTGATGGGCTGTCCTCTCCTCT
Source organism: Viscum album (assembly GCA_963277665.1). Lineage (NCBI taxonomy): Eukaryota > Viridiplantae > Streptophyta > Magnoliopsida > Santalales > Viscaceae > Viscum > Viscum album. The sequence goes on from OY728143.1 coordinate 1,468,283,883, forward strand.
ACGTGAGTCCATCCTGTGCTACGAAGGCTCCCTTCTCGCCGGTGAAGGTGAACCTACTCCCGTCGGTGCGTACACATCACACATTGTGCCTAATACAGTCAATCTGAGCATGGACTGTAGATAACCAATCCATGCCCAAGATGACGTTGTAAGGAATCATCTCTGCTACAAGAAGATCCCATCCGAAGCTCTCGCCTCCTAGAGTAAGCTCACACTGCCGGCACCAGTGCGTAATCATCGAGTCTGCTCCCTTAGGAGTCTCTAGCCATAAGGATCGAGCCAACGGCTCCGTCGGAATCTCCGAGCTCTGAACAAGGGCAACAGCTATGAAAGAATTACTCGCTCCTGTGTTTATAAGAACTGAAGCAAGGGTGGAATAGACACAGATAGTACCTTGAATCATCTCGGGAACACCGTGGTCGTAGGCCTTCGCTGCCTAAAGTTGTGCCTGTCTTTGCCCGCCAGCTCCCTGTGGTCGGGGTGGACCTCCTGGTGGTGGTGGTGTTAGAGCCTCAAAGTGTCGCCCACCACCTTCTGCTCGGCCAGCTCCTCTGCCTCGTCCGCCTTCTCCCTACGGACCACCATGGTCGACCCTCTGCCTCTTCCTGGGTGGCCTCTCAACCGTCTGCTGCTCCTCGGCACGACGGGTCAGGCAGTCACGAACCATGTGGCCCTGCCTGCCGCATGTGTAGCACTGTCTGCCTCTCAAAAGATTGGCTCCACGCTGTGTGCCTCACACCACTGAGCCAGTGTCCTGAGGTAGTCTGCCTGAGGGTCTGTTCTGCCGAGACCCATGAGTCATCCTTCGACTGCCTGTTCCAGAAGACTCTGCTACGTGCCGCCCTGTGGTAGGTCTCGCTACTGATGTATGCTCAGCAAGGAAGCTCTCGATCAGAAGGGCTCGCTCCAGTACCCCTGCCTGTGTCGGAATGCTGAGGGAGATCAGTGATGCCCTGATCTCCTGCCTCAATCCTGGCTCGAAGGTCTGGGCCCAGAAGAATGGGTCTCGTACCATGTCCGTCGAATAGCGTGAGAGATCTGTAAATCTCGCCGAGTACTGGGCGACCATCAAGCTGCCCTACCGTAGCTGTAGAAGCTCCTGGATGCACACCGCACGGAAGGTGTATGGGAAGAACTCCAAGCGGAAGAGGCTCTCAAAGTCCATCCAGAGGAGTGATGCCTCGTCGTGCACTTGGAGCATCAAGCTCCACCATCTGCCTACTGCCGCGTGCAGGAGGCTCGTTGCGAGGATCACCATGAGGTTTGCTGGTGTCCTCACTAACCTGAAAACCCATACAACTGCCTCCAGCCAATCCTCGGCTGCCTGAGGGTCCATCTCCCCCTGGAACCTGGACGGTAGCTGACGCTGAAACTCGTGCAATGCACTAAGGCAATGTGCATCATTAGTGGTTGGGGCTGGTAGCATCGGTGGATCGGCGGGTAGTGGTACCGCCGATGCCTCTGCTGTCAAAGGGCCCTGTACCGAGACCTCGTTGCTCGGTGGGTTGTCGTCACGCACAACTCTCGGAACCCTAGATGGATGCCATCGTGGGGCCATCCTGAAAAGAAACAGGTGCGCCACGGTCAAACAGTATACCTGGTGAGATGACACAAAGTAATCAAAAAGAAAACTTGAAACACACATGCAATCAATGTTTTCATGCATTAAGTAGGAAATCAGAAGTCAGGGTCCCGGTGTACGGATACATCGGCCGCCGAACCAACACTGGACTCCCTGGACTGATAACCACACTCAATACTCTTAACACTACTGCTTCACATAGAAAAAGATCAGAGTCATGAGTTTTGCGGTAGAACCGAACACCTTTGATACCAATTTGTCACGACCCGTCCTCGGGGCCCGTGCCGTGACTACCCCAAGCCCGCCTTCCATAGGCCAGGGGCTGGTGACTAGCACCAAGGCGTAATTCCCAGTAAAAAGGGAAGGCATTGCCTTTGAAAAGTAAACAAACACCATAGAGAAAGCAAGCAGAAGTAAACACTAAGTAAAAACTCGGTACAAAAGTAAGTGCCGAAAAGTAAGTGGGGCAGAATACAAACCCAAAATGAAAGTAAAGTACAACTGGAAAGGGAAAATAGCAACTGAAAGTAAATCCGCAGCCTCGAGCCATCCACTGTAAGTCCCACCTAAAGGGTGGGTACAGATAGCCTCCACAGATCCTCGGGCCCCGCCGTCCGCTCCGAGTACGCCCCGCCCAGTGATCCACCTCCAGGTACCGACCTGCTCCTCGTGCCTCAACCATGATCAGTGATGTCCGTCGTCTGCAACCAACACAACGTAGTGCGGGCATATCCCATGCAGGGGTGAGTATAAGATACTCAGTAGGGACCTCGAGACCCCCGAAGGTCTCCCAGAATCCACAAAGTATAATTCAAAAAATAAAGATACAAACACGAAGTAACATTCGACACGTCTTAGGTATATGCCCGTACATATACCTAAGTCATCAATTCTCGTTCGGCTCCAACATCCGAGATCAAGTACAACCCAGTCCACATAGGAAACCACAACCCAATCCACACATGAAAGCATAACATAATCCACACAGGATATCAAGTCAATCATATTGAAGATAAGGATTGAAAGTCAAGATACAGCTCACACAAGTATACTTATTCGTATGTTGATAGAGAAGATCAGATATAGCCACTGATTCATCTAAGTCATCAGACCCACAAAGGATCGTTAGGTACTAACCCCCGCAATGACCCACAAAGGATCTGACCCACACAGGATCGATAGGTAACTAAACCCCGCAAAGACACACAAAGGATCTAACCCACACAGGATCGATAGGTAACTAACCCCCGCAATGACCCACACAGGATCTATAGGTGCTGGCCCACACAGGACCGCTGAGCGCTGACCCACACAGGATCTAACCCACACAGGATCGGTAGCACTAATCCACGTAGGATCGCTGAGTGTTGTAGTCATCCCCGTCGAATCCAAGGAGGATTTCTGCACAGTCGTCATCATCGTCACAGTCGCAGCCAGCTCTAGGGTTCCCGCACACAACAAGCTCGTTCGGGAGGGTCCGCTCCACGAGCCGATGGGCTGATACATCAACTGACACATAGTCTGGAGTTGATGTATCCAAAAGTTCCGTATCGTCAACAGGAACTCAACGTGACAGACGGCGCGTCGATCGGACGCCCGGTCTGAGAGTTATTGGCTTTTTCGTTCTAGGGGCCCGGTTGGTTTTTAAGTCAAAACCAACCTGACCGTACTCCAACTGCGTCCAAACCTAGATCAGAGTAAGCCAAAAGGTCCGTCTCAATTAGAGGAATCCATCAAAGTTGACGGCACGTCAATCGGACGTCCAGAACTCAAGTTATAAGTGTTTCCGCTCCGCGGGTCCGGTTGGTTTCGTGTACGAACCAACCCGGCTGAACACAAAGTACTCTGAAACCTTGAGTGTAATATACTGCAACGACCGTCTCGATCCAAGGATCGCATCGCAGCTGATGGTGCATCGATCGGAGGTCCGCAGCCCAAGTTATGGGAAAAAGACCGTGAGAGGTCCGCTATTAGGGGGTTCGGGCCCGGTCTGACCCAGCCCGATACCCTCTGGGTCGGCCCGAACTAGGTCGACCCGTCCCGGGTCCGAGTCCGGCCTGGCAGGTGGCTCGGTCGTTTCGGCCGAGCGGACAGGGGTGCAGGGGGGGGGGGGGCGTTGCCCCTTTCCCGTTTGTAATCTGTGGCCCCCATGTGGGGGCCACTCATGTTCGGCCAGCCAGGGGTTACGAACCCCCAGCTCTTCCTCTGGTCGGCCGGCCCGCTCCGACTGGCCGGCTGTTGCCGCCATGGGACCGGCAAGGGCCGGTCCCCCTGCTCTGACGCCAGCGGCCCGAAACCGGCCGCCGGTTCCGCTGCTCCACCGCGGACTTGGACCATCCGGCGCCGCGCGACAGCGCCGCGCCCCTCCGCCGCGGCCCCGCTCCGGCTGTGGTGTTTTCATCATCCTCTAGCGTGGTGAAATGGCACTGCGACCTTATTCATCTTCATCGGCACGGCGCGACTGCACCGTGCATCCTTGCCACACGATCCCACGCGGTGCGTCGGCACCGCATCATTTTCCTTCGAACCGCAACAATACAAGAATAAGGGAGGAGGGTCGGCCGTGTTTTTGTGTTTCGGCCCCCTCCCATTAATCGATAGCAAGCGGAAAAGTTTCACGAAGAACGACAATAGAAGTAATCATGAACAACAATTTAAATAAACCCCTACCTCGTCAAATTCATTGAGCGAGGGTTCGTCGCGGAAATAACCGTCACGGAAGAAGACGTCGCAGAAGGAGAGAGTCGCGTCGCGGAGAAATGATTTGTCGGCGTCATGTCGTCGATCTCCGAGGATCTCGCATTCTTCACATTCTTCGCGTTCTTCATCGAGGAGGAAGAACTTCAAGAGCTTTTCCTTTTTCTCCCAAATCCTCCCAACATAACAAGTTCCAACCAAAATAAAATAATAACTTCCCTTATTTTATTTACATGACTTAAGTTGAAATTCAAAAGTTGAATTAACCCTCTCAAATTAAACTCACCTAATTAATTAACATAAGTTATCAACTTTAATGGTGAGTTGAAGGAGTTGGGGAATATGAAGGGGTGGGGTTCATGTGGGCCCCACCGCCCTCATAACCTCTCATGGGAAGTTGGGTGGTTACCCAACTTCCACCCAAAGGTTTTAATTACCAAGTAAAAATAAAAATTTAAGCTCAATTTTTATTTTAACTTCCACAATTTTTAACAACTTCTCTCGTGAAAACACAACTCCGAAAAATGTGTTCCTAAGCAAATACCGGAGCTGCGAATTCATCGGTGCCCTCAGAATTTGATTCCGAGAACCGGTTCAAAAGTTAGAAAAAACCTGCTCGTTCGTTCACTGAACGTACCCGATCTAATCTTCAGTTAGAAATTCTGGGCACACCGGGCCTCAGAATCAGGTGTCGTCAGAAACCGCCTTCTTGTAAAATCCCAAAGAAAATTAAGAAAAAATTTCCCTTGAATTTTACGAATCTTTACAATCTGAACCTAATAAAGATTTTCTAGTTGGAGTTTCTACAGGACTATGACTCTGAGATAGTCTATACTCTTGGGAAGAGCAACATGGTGGCATATTCCCTTAGCTGTAAGTCTTGTTCTCATCTAGTGGAGGAGGCGTATGAGTATTTGGCTTCTTTGTATCTGAACCTGGTGGAGAAGAGGGGTTCGTTTTATCTTTATTCTATGGTGTTGACTCCTCCTCTTCTACAGCGTGTGAGGGTCGATTAATTAAGAGAGATAGACTATGAGGACCTACTTGACCAGATATCTTCATAAGATTCATCATATGGATTCTCTAAAGGATGTAATCACATCATATTTTTATAGGGATGGATAGTGGTTCCAATCACATTGTGAGAGGAGGTGATGATGGAGTTTTACACTTACACTTTGGATATGCTTCCCAATGTAGGGAAGATGGAGACCTTCATCATCAGTTTTGGTGGTCTATCATGAGGTGGAGCACAACTGAGTTCATCTCTCAATGTCTCACATGTTAGTAGATGAGGGATGAGAACCAGGTTCCAGTAGGCTTGTTGCAACCTCTTGAGATCACAGAGTAAAAATAGTATAATATATACATGGACTTTGTTATAGGTCTTCCACGAACAATGAGAGGTCATGATTCCATCTTGGTGGTAACTGGCCAACTTACCAAGTCATCACACTTCCTTACTATTAAGGATAAAATTTAGGTGAAGAGTTTAGGGAATTTGTATATGTGGGAGATCATCTGCCTTCATGGGGTTCCCTAGCTGACTATCACTTACCATGATTTGTGGTTCACATCATGGTAGTAGAGAGAATTTATGGAGGAATTCGGGACCTTGTTGAGGATGAGTGCAACTTCTCTCCCCCAGACAAATGGGTAGACTGATCACACTATCTAGGTATTTGAGGATATGTTGAGGGATTGTGTGTTAGACTTCATAAAAAGCTATAAGGATCACTTAACTTTGGTATATTTTTCTTATAATAATAGTAATAACTATATTATTGGCATGATACCTTTCGAGGCCCTATATAGGAGACCTTGCAGGTCACCCTTATTCTAGAATAAGATCAGTGAGGCATCTCTTATTGGGCTAGAGATGGTGTGGGAAACAATGGATAAGGTCTGGGTGATCTATGAGTGGATTAAGATAACCCAGATCCAATAAAAATCTTATGTAAATCAACTTCATAGGCCCTTGTACTTTGAGTAGGGAGACCATATTTTCCTAAGAGTTTCCCCATGATGAGTATTGAAGAGATTCTACTAGGGAGGCAATCTATAACTAAGGTTTATTAGGCTATTTTAGATCATATAGAGGGTTGAAGATGTTTCTTACCACCTAGACTTACCCCCATAGTTGGATTAATTGCATGAAATCTTCCATGTGTCGCATTTGAGGATATGTGTGCATGATCCTACACATGTTATTGACTAGGGAGAGCTAGACATCAATGATGGAGCCACGTTTGTGGAGCACCCAGTGGAAATCAAGGATCAGTGGGAGAGGATCCTATGAGGATGGATCATTCCTTTGATATGTTTGTTGTAGCAGTATGGGATCATGCAGGAGAGATCCTAGGAGTAGGAGAGCTAGATGAAGGCCCAATATCCCCACATTTTCGTTTATTTTGTGCTTTTAGAGGATTAAAATCTTTTAATTAGGGAATAATATTGAGACTTTGTTTTTACCTTATAATAATTTAAAATATATTAAGAAATATTTTTGGATCCAGGTGCTGAGACGACGTGATATTCTGAGACCCGGTGAGCCTGGAATTGATATTATAAAAATATTAAATATATTAATATCACACATATATAGTTTTTTATAAATAATGGAATATCTCTTGAATGGAGTCTTCAATCAAAAATTTGATACCACAGTTGAATATGGAGCAGGGGGTTTTCCCAAGGTGTGACCTGAGGTTGGTTGGGGTCGGACGTCTGGTTGAGACAGTCGTTGGAAGGTGTGTTTAATTTAAATAAATAAATTGTTTGTTTGTTTGTTTCATTAAATGGCCTAATTAAATCCTATATAAATACTCCATTATAATAATTCTCAAGGGTTAACCACATAAACCCATGGATAATTAGGAGGAGGTATGATGATCTTTATTGGAAAATCGACATCAAACAACGATCGGTGATCGAGTTGTGCTGGATCGATAAACAGTGGATACGGTGGATCATCCTATCACTGGAAAATGAATTTTTCACCAATGATCAACCAATAATTGAGGTAGATCTTTTAAATTGTGGTTTCGGCATTTAATTAAATGTTTGAGCATTTTTATCTAATTATCTACTTTTGATTCTATGTATTACCACCCTTCACATGAGCCCATTTTAGAATTAAAATGTTTATTCAATTAATTATTTCTTATACCATGATCTCCCCCATGATTCACCACTTTTAAATCATTGGCTGAGAATGCTTGGCCAACAATATTTATCACCCTTGTTATTGTGCATTTCTCCATAATTCTTCATGTTCTTCAGTGTTGGCCTATGGGGTCACGATTCAACTTTTTCGGGGCAGGTTTGAGTGTGATCAAACCCACATATTTGTTGAAGTTGTTAAAATGATAATTGGTATGGTGATTTATGGATGGATCAAGATTCTTTGTGAGATGCGGGTGATGAGTTCCATAGATTTGGGATATGAGATGACCGATGGGCGATGGGAGGCGTATGAGACATGAAACAGACCACCGTAAGAAATCGGAATCCGGTTTCTGGCCATCAGAGGGCCGAAATCGATGACCAGAGGAAACCCCCACCAATTTTGAGTGGTCAAATAGTATGAATCATGGAGATAATTGTGGTAGTATCCGCATATCTGGAATCTTCATGATGAACTTGAATTTATGCGAAAATTCTGACTACACAACATATAATGGGATAAACACACATTGTGTAGTCACCTAGATATGGTGGATAGGGTTAGAGAAAAAAGATAAGGATCACATGTTGTGTGGATATTGACCACATATCATGTGACCCTTCTTGGGTAGACAGGTTGTGTTCCAGCTACACATTCCTAGGACCCCTTGTGGGAGGACACCCTATGTACTCTAGAAGTACACGAGCATGCATCAGAACTTAGGCATATCCTAGTACACAACTAGGTACACAACATGGCCTAATGGACATGGGCATGGCCAGAAGCACATGGGAAGGCCTTGGGTAGCCAAGACACACCATGCAGGTCCTGTACATTCCATGTATGATGACATGTCCACTGATTCGTTTCCATAGAATAACGTGGCCAAGCAGTAGAGTGGGACCACACACTGTGTGGACCCCATACACATTGTGACCCCCCCCCCCTCGAGTAACTTCTACCTCTCATATCTCCTTCATTTTGAATTTTATTTTAGCCCATGAGTATCCTATCTTGGGTTTTCTCATGTAGAATGAAATGGTGGAATTCATAGAAGTTTTTGAGATATGATGAGAGATTTTCTGAGAAAAATGCTTCTTTGGAAATGCTTAGTGATGGAAGTGATCAAGCATGATCATCATAGAGATTCTAGGTAGATATAGTGCTCCCCTATTCAGGGTGTGGGTCCTCTATCTATGGGGATGGTACTCCCCTATCGCACCAGGGTGTATTTCCCTCATACTTGTTATTCTAGGTAGATATGGTACTCCTCTATTCAGGGCATGGGTCCTCTATCTATGGGGACCGTACTCCCCTATCACACTAGGGAGTGGGTATCCCATACTCATTATTATAGGTAAAGATGGTACTCCTCTATTTAGGGAATGGGTCCTCTATCTATGGGGATGGTACTCCCCTATCACACCAGGGAATGGTTCCCCCATATTTTGTACACAAATAGAGATGGTACTCCCCTACATAGGCATGGTTCCACTATCAACTAAGTCCCATACCCCTATTATATGATGGTGTGGGTCCTATATCTTTTGGATATTGCACTCCCTCGAGCTATGGAGTATGGAGAGGTGTGGGCCCTCCTCGTGACTTATTTGGTCATACATGCGAGATGTTGTTCGTCGATGATGGGCCTTTGAAGCTGTAGTCTTAATCATCAACCTAGGTTGGGTTGTGCGATAGATATCCCCTTTCTCTCTCGTTTGATATTCTTACATGAGTATGTGTGTGTGTGTGTGTTTGGGTTTCATTTCCCACTTACTTTAGGTTGAATTTACTACTTATATGGTTCATTCTATTGCTCCCTCTTCAGTTTTTTGGGTGTCCTACTAGGTATGTATATACTCACCCCTACATGGGATTTACCTACATATTTCATGTCTTATGAAGACAATGAATAGATCGGTAGTTATTTCAAAGGATCATAGGGACACTTGGGTGCATTGACCATGTGGGATTGTCGGGCTTAGAGATCAGGAGTCAAGCTCTCTTAGCTATTTTTTTATTCTAGTTTTTTTCAGGTTGGAAATCCTTTCTAAGTGGACATGTATTTTTTTCTTTACATTTTATATTACACTTATGCACTCTTTTGTATTCCCTAAAGGTTATTACCTGCATTGTTTTTACTCTATATATTATTGTCTTTTATTATTATTCCTCTGCACTTCTATATGGAGATGGTTAGGTGCAAGCATATAGGTATTTTAAGAAAAAGAATACCATTTTAATTATATCTTCTCATTGATTGTCGCCATCCCCTAACCTATGGTGGAAGGATTGGGGTTTTTGTGGCCTAGTGATCCATTGGTAAAGTGAGCCTCGGTGGTTCAGGTCATTACACTATGTGTTTTATGTCTCTTTCTTTGACTTTCCAAAAAGTAATCTATCCAAAAAAATCCATGTCATGGGTCTAATTATTATATTTAATTCCCATAAAAATCCCCGAGATATCAAATTTCATTAAATAATGTAAGGAATAAATCCTTTCTCATGTTATCCATTAATACAATATCACTCACGACACACCCAACATACTCTACTTCACCATGAGCATATGGAATCACAATTTTTATCAATATATCAAAGTATGTAACTCATGATATGCATTAATAATAATATTAAATTATAAGTATTAATATACATTCTAGAAGATATGATCATTCGATGGTATATATAAATATAGATTTCCCACTTGCGGTTCATATTCTCATAATCACCTAGTATAAAAATTATCAAGGGAATACACCATGAGATTGTGTCTTAAATTACAATGAGTCTACACACCTAATAGACTATGTCATTTGTGTTCTATAAAATTATATCCTCTAGATATAGAACATATATTCAAGAATACCGTAATTAAACTTTTAGGTTCTCAACATAGAGGGGAACTACTCTGACCATTTAGGGAAATAGTTATCCTTAGGAAATTGTCACTTACTATATTATATAGAAAAATAATCCTGATTTAATAAAAAATTTATTAATATTAAAAAAAATTAATATAGGTAATCATAAATTACATATAACTTGGTTCTAGGGAACCAGCTCCAATATGTGTCTCATGCCACAAAAACCTCATCTACCTTCTGATTGAGGATGATCAGCTATAACTTCTAGACTATGGGAAGTAAAAAACCTAGCACCAACTTATGGGACTAAAAAAAGACTTTTCTCCCTTATTTATTTATATTTAATTTTATTTTACTTTTAATAAGTTCCTTATGTTTTTTATTTATTTTTTATAAGGTTTAAAGTGGTAGCAACTATGAGCTTAACTCAGGACTACCATTGTTCCAAATACACCAAGGTCATGTCTTTCCTTTCCTTTTATTTTTCTACCCTTATCTTTTTAACACATTTGAGATTAAATGAGGGGTGGTTAAATTTAAGTGTGGGGGTATTATCAACCTACTTATAATTTTTTGTGCATTTCTCTTTTGATTTTTCATCTTTTTAGGAACTTTGAGCTTCAATGAACATTATTTAACATATTTTACAATTGAATTGATTTTGAGATAATTTTATTTATTTTTAAATAAATTGATATTTAAATGATTGTTAATGTGGAGATTTTTCCTAGATTTTTATTTTCAAAAAAAATTACGAGTTTGACTAATTTGTGAAATCAATGCCCATGAAACACTGATTCAAAATATTTTTCATGAATTGTAAGGTATTCTAAACCTGTTTGACATATTCTTCTTAATACTCAAGCTTTCATGAGAGAAAATTTTATTTTTTGTTTGAATAAAAACTTGTGATTTTTTTCTTTCAAATATTTGGTGTTCATAAAATATTTTTTATTTTATTGAGGCATTTATTTATCTAGATCCATTTTTTACTTGAGAACTACCCTTTACATCTATGATTGTTTAGCTATAAAAATACATGAATTTCCTTATAGTTTTAATCCACATTTCAAATTTATTTTCCTTTACCTATCTTTACTATTAATATTTTTCATGGATATTTCAATTTTGAGTGTTGAGGAAGGGCCTTTTGTGTGTTTTATTTGGGATGCAACTAATTGTTGAGTGTGTGAGGTGTGTTTCAACATTTTTTAAATTTTAGAATGGGAATTAGTCAATTTCATTCATTATACTTCATTAGCATCATCATTTTCTCCAAAAAAATGAAAATGACAAATACGATATTGAAATATTCTTTGTGCTTACTTCTATGATTAATTTACCTCAACAAAATCAAGGGCATTAATTTTTATTCATTCATTGTATTTGATTATTATTTAATCCTCCATGAAAAAAAAAGAAAAAAATATAATTGAGATGAAATCCTTCATTTTATTCTTTGTTTTACTCATGGAATATGTCACAAAAGGTTATGTGATGTATATCTTTTAAGAAGATTTGTGTGGGGATCTTACTGTGTTTTTAGTTAAATATTCATGGGATTGTACTTAAGAGTTTAACCTTATCCTTCCATCCTTAAATTTATAAAATGTGTTTACCCACCAACCCTTAGAGACCAAATAACCTTAAAAATGCCTCATGATTTAAAACATTTTTATAACTCATGGTATATGGAGATGATAATTTTCACAAGCATATGGTGACATGCACTTTATAAGTATGATCATAACTAAAGATTAAATTTCTCTTGAGAGAATAGTGGCATGAATTTCCTTATGAGGTAATTTTCAATTGGGTCATGGATGGATTTTTAAGGTCGAAAAAATTTAATTTTGAGGGAATAAAGTGAAAATAAATTATTTTTCATAGATGAAATATGATGAAATTATATATTTAAAAATATCTTTTAAATTTTATTTCTATTGATTTAGGTATGGATTTTGATTCGGATATTTGATGATTTTCCACGAGTGTAATGTTTAAGTGTGGGAGATTGATGAAGATCATATTTTTATACATTTTATCCTATAATTACAAGTTTTAAATCCTACAAATTTGTAATTTTAAGGGTAATTGTCACATTTTCAGGTTGTGTGAATAAATTGATATTAATTGTGAAAATGGATTAATTCATTAATTTTAAGTGGTTTTATCATTTTCATATTTTAGTCATAAATTTTTCTAAAATAATGTAAATTGAAAAATTGTTTTTTAGAATTATAATTTTATTTGGATTCATTTAATTAAACTATAAAAAGTGATAAATTGAACCATATGAGGCCCAAATAAAGTATTCAAATTGGAAAACTTTTTGGTAGACAGAACTGACCAACCATTATTAAATGAGGAATAACTCAAGATACATAAATCTAAAAAACTTTATTCTAGTTATACATGAAACAGAACTCAAAAAAACATATTTATAGTAAATATGATGATAATATTCAATCATTAAGGTGATCGATAGATACATGAAGTTGGAGGGAATAGAACAGTCTGTTCACACATAAAAGTTTACTATAGTAATTCAAACATAACTTTTTTTAAAAATTCCCAATAGGTATCAAATATTTTAGTATTAAATCAAATATATAGGAAAACAACTTTATATTTGAATAAATTTAGATATTCTAACTTATATTATGAATAAAATTCATTCAAAATTTATGGATAGAAATTAGAGGGAAAATTCACCTCACCTATTCCTTTTAAATATATGTCTTCGCTTTCATTAAAGGGTTAGAAATACAATTTATGAAGAAATGGTAAGGTTTTAAACAACCAAGGTAAGAGTTCTAATTGATTTGAATTTTATTTTATAATAGTTTTTTTATTTATAATAATATAGTCTTCTCTTTCCACTCTCCCTCTCGTTTTCTCTTTTATGTTCTCCCTTCACGCTTCTCTCATCTCTATGGTTGTGGAGAAATAACCTCATAATTTGTTTTAGGGGGGATGCAGTGGATGCTTTGAGTTATTTATACATAATATTTATAATTATTTTATTTTAGGGATTCAATAGTGATTAAATTGATTATGGTGTGTGGTATACCTACTTTCCCTACTATTGTCTTCATCCTCCCTATTCATTCATTTTCCTTCCCCTTGATATTTAATCCATTCAAATAATGGATCTTGGATTAGGTACTAATATGGAAGTGATTAATCATACATATAGAGGTATTAGTATAGGGTAATCACATTTTGAATAGGTGGGTGTTTAGTGAAAGGTCATGATCTTTTCATTAAGTAGAATAACGAGAATTAATTCCTTTTAAATAATAATGATTTGTACCAATCTTAACTCTTGAGGATAGTGAATTATTCTACTAACCACTTTGTGAGTTTTTTATTTTTCAATATTTTTAAATTATATATATTTATATTCATTTTATAAAACCCCCATTGTGGTATATTTTATTTTAATATTAGTAGTGATAATAGAGAAATGGTTTCTGTGAGAGGTCTCATTGAGATATTGACCCTAGTTGTGTGTTATATTGTATACTTAGATAAATAAGAATTTAATAACTGGGGATATGAAAACAAATCTACACATATCAATTTCACACCATTTTTGGGGATGTTAAGATCTTTCACACACTATTTTTCATAAACGACAAAAAAATCATAAATTTAAAAAACTAAAAAAGTATAACTTCATTGAATATCATTATTTTAATTGATTTTGTCATGATGGAATATCATAGTAATTATTTTTATGCATGGAATATTAATATTTGGATGAGCCACATAGGGATAAATATTTTAGTTATCAAGTACAAGAAAATTTTAAAATGTTTAAGCTAGTTAGTAAGCAAATGAAAATTATTTCAATTTCCCTGAGAGTATTGAAGAAATAAATTCGGGAAAAAGAAAATATTATTCCTCCCACATTCCATTAAGACATTGAATAGGTTTAATATATATTAAAAAATCACTCTCTCCCACAACTATCATACTTCCTCACAGTGGCATTCCAAGAAGAACAAGTGCATAGAGTTGAGTAATTAAAGGGAATGGACTTAACTTTTTAATTTCTTGATTTTGATTTTACATTGTTCAATAATCATATTCACTATCCTCATTTTTATTTTATAGAATAAACACCTATAAAATCCATGTATAGTGATGAAGATGATAAAGAACGTGCCATAGAGGTAGAGATGGCATAGGAGTTTGAATAAGGAACCATAAAACTAGTTGTAATTAAATAAAAAAATAGCTCAGAGAGTATATAGGGATGTTATTTCCTAATATAAATCAAATTTCATATATCATAGAGGAGGAAACCATAATTTTTGACAATCAGTTGCTTTAAATTCTCTTCCCTCCACCTTCACACTTCAACTTATCTCTTTATTATTTCTTGGGGTTGAGACTATTCTTCTTTTTTGTGTGGGTTTCCACTCTAATTATACACTTATTTATGTCATGAGAAATAACATGTGGTAGTTTGTGCCAAAAAAACCTCATCCACCTTTTGATTGAGGATGACCAGCTGGTACTACTTGACTAGGGGCAGTAAAAAACTAGCACCCACTTGGGGGTACCAAACAAAGCCTTATCCCTCTTCTTTCTTTCTTTATCCTTTTATTTTTATTTCAATAAATTTATTATGTTTTGTTTTTTATTTTTTATATGGTTTATAGTGGTAAAATGTAGGATCTTAACTCAAGGTTTCCATTGTTCTAAATAAACTTAGATTGTTTCTTTCCTTCACTTTGGTTTTTCTTCACTTATTTTTTAATTTTTTTGAGCTGAAAGGAGTGGTAGTTAAATTTAACTATGGGGGAAGGGTGTAAACCTACTTAGAAGTTTTTGTGTGTTCTTCTTTTGTTTTCATATTTTTAGTAACTTTGATTTTAAATGATTATTCTTTATCATATTTTACACTTGAATTGATTTTGATAGAGCTTTATTTATTTTTAAAGAAATGGATTTTTAAATAATTTTTTATGTGGAACTTTTTCCTAAAATTTTATTTTCAAACACTTTTATGAGTTTGGGAAAATTTTGAAATCAATTCTCATGAAACACTGAATCAAAATATTTCTATCACCCTATGTGGTATTTTGAACCATTTTGATATATTCTTCTCAATACCCACACTTTCTTCTGAAAAACTTGGATTTTTTATGTGAACCAAAACTTGTGGTTTATCTCTTTCAAAGTTTTGGTGTTAATAAAATGTTTTTGATTTGACTAAGGCATTTTTTAACTTTCCACATTTTTCAATTGAGACCTACCCTTTACATATACCCTTTTTATCCCTTATAAATCATGAATTGTTTTATAGGTTTAAGACACATTTCAAGATTACTTTTCCTTAACTACCTTAACTATTAATATTTTTACATGGATATTACAAGTTTGAGTGTAGGGGAAGGTATTTTTGTGTTTGTTATTTGGGATGCAGCTAATTTTTGGGTTTGTGAGGTGTGTATCAACATATTAGAAATTTTATAATGGGAATGATTCAATTTCATTCATTTTAATTTATTCATATCATCCTTTATCCCACAAAAATAAAAAAATGTAAAAATGGATATGAGATTGAATAATAAATTGTATTTACTTTTGAGACTCATGTCCATCTCAAAAATCAAGGGCATGAATTTACATTCATTCATTATGTTTGATTATCATCTCATCCTCCATGAAAAAAGTTAAAAAAAAAAGAAAAAAAAGAAAATGAGAGAGAATTAGTATGAAATTCTTAATTTCATTAGTTTTTTTGACTTATGTACCATTTCAAAAAAAAGTTTTGTTGTGTATATATTTTAAGGGGATTTGAGTGAGGTTTTTATTGTGGTTTAACTTTAATATTCATGTTAATGTACTTAAGAGTTTAATATCCTCCTTTTGGCCTTGAATTTGTAAAATATGCTTACTCACTAACCCTTAGACACTAAATATCCTTGAAAAGAACTCATGATTAAAAACATTTTTTATGTCTCATGGTGTGGAGATATTAGTATTTTCACAAGCCTATGGTAACACATGCATTTTCCAAGTATGAGTATAACTCCATATTAAATTTCCCTTGGGAGAAGAGTGATATGAATTTCCTTGTGAGGTAAGTTATGATTGGGACATGGATGAATTTTTTAGTTTGAAAATTTTTAAATGTGAGGGGAGAAAATTGAAGGTGGTTTTCTTTTATAGAATCCACATGATAGAATTTTATTTTGAAAAAGATCTTGGAAATTTTATCACTGTTGATTTAAGCATAGATTTTGATTTGGATATTTGATTTTTTATCAGGAGTGAAATGTTTAAGTGTGTGGAATTGATTAAGATCATATTTTTCATATATTTTATTCTATAATTAAATGTTTTAAATTCATAAAATTTATCATTTTAAGGGTAATTATCACATTTTTATATTTTAGGAATAATTTGAGCTTAATTGTGAAAATGTATTAATTATTTTTTTAAGTGGTTTTTATCATTTTCATATTTATATCATAACATTTTATAAAATAATAATAATTGAAAAAAAAATTATTATATACATATTTGGATTTATTTAATTTAAGTGTACCCAGTACTGAATTGAACCATAAGACGATCAAATAAAGCATTCAAATTGGAAAACTTTTGGATGGATGAAATTGATCAAGATTCATTAAATAAGACATAACTATAGACACATAAATATAAATGATATTATTATAGTTTTAAATGAAATAAAACCTATTAAATTATATGTAAATTAAATATCATGAATATATTTTCTCATTAATGCAGTTGATGGATACATGAAAGTGGATAATTCTTAATAATCTGTTCAACCTGAAAAATTTTCCATAGTAATTTGAACATAATTTTTTCTACATATACCCAATGGACCTAAAATTTTGTGGAAGTAAAGACAATGTGTATTAAAATAATTTTTTAATTATAGGCCTTTTTATATTTAGTCATAAAATGGGAAAATTAATTCAAAATTTATAGTTGAAAATTGGATGGAAAATCTGCTTCACCTCTTCCTTAAAAATATGTGTTTCCACTTCCATTCAAGGGTTAGATAGACAATTTCTAAATAAAGGGGAAGTTTTAGAACATCCAAAATAGTATTTTCAATGGATTAGGCTTGTCTTTTATAATAGTTTTTTATTTATAATAATATAGTTTTCTCTTTTCATTATCCCTCCCATTTTCTCTTTTGTGTTCTCCCATCATGCTTCTCTCATTTCCATAGTTATGGAGAACTAACCCAACCACTTATTTGAGGGGGAATTAAGTTAATTATTTGAGTTATTTACACTTATTCTTTCTAGTTATTTTATTCTAGGGATTTAGTAGTGGTAAAATTGATTATGGTATGTGGTTACCCTATTTTCCCTACTATTATCTTCCTCCTTATTCATTCATTTTCCTTAACATTTATATTTAAGTCTTTAAAATAATAGAGTTTGGCTTAAGTATTTATATAGTAGAGATTAATCCTACATGTAGAGGTCTCTGTGTAGGGTAATCACTTTTCAAATAGGTGGGTGTGGCGTGATAGTTCTTAATCTTTTCATTGAGTAGAATAATGGGAATTAATTCATTTTAAATAAAAATGATTTGTATCACTATAAACTCCAAAGGAAAATGACTTCTTATACTATATTATTTGTTTTTTTTTTCATTTTATTGTATTTTTATATTATATATAGATAGGGTGATTTTATAAAACTACAATTGTATTGTATTTTAGTTTAATATTAGTAGTGAAAAATAGAGAAATAGTTTGTGTGAGAGGCCTCCTTGAAAGATCGATCCTCAGTGTGTGTTATACTACATACTTAGGTAAATAAGAATTTATTGACTAGGGATATATTAAATATCCCCATATATCAAATACTCATTGGGAAAGAGATCATAAAGTGAATCTCAATTTATCACACACTCAAACATCTCTACTAAAGAGATATAATCTCATGCCTTTTAACCACCATCATCATTTAAAATAGGAATTACACTTGAAGATAATGTTAGAAATCATCCAAAGAAACACCTACTTCCTTCCACTCCCCAAGGCAAAATATCCACCACTATTTTGTTGCCCTCTACATATAACTAGCAGCTAGTGAAACCCAATACTTCACTTGGGTATGAATCAAACTAAACATGATATTAAGATCCTCCAACCAACACTCTACCACCATATTATAAATTATCCCCTCATACATAAACAATCCATGATTTTGTAACTCACTCAACATCTTCCTCTAAATCCCATCCTCCTTGGTTGGGTCATCCCTCCGATGAACAACCAAATCATCCTATCAAGCATCACCAACCTGAACCATGCACGTACAATGACCAGCGGGAATCTATAAAAGTAATAAAAAACTCCTAATATTAGTAGCATATAATTATTTAAGATTCATTTAATTAGGTTCATTTAACTACCCCAGAATTTCCCAATTCAAACATAACCACAAACAATCATGATGCAATTACAATCCCTAGGTATTTAACCTATAAGAAGCATCACTACGCTTAGAAAATTCATTAGATTAAGGCCTTTATGTCATATCAAAGGGGGATTAAAATATTGTGTTCTAGTTGGTATCCCTTGCTTAAATCATAGGATATGTTCAATTGATATTGTTTTCTTACCATCCCATACAATTCTCACTAGTTTATATACATAAGCTCCATCATATCCCTCAACCAAAAGCTCTGATACCGCTCTCTCATGGAATTACCCCACTAGGAACCCCTCATAGGCCTCCAATGAAGAAGAGAGTGACCCTCATAGCCAACCTATAATAGGTCATGGAGTGGTGACTAACACCGATGGTATAAATGTTGTATATGGAATTAATTTACCCCATAATCCCATAAACATATATAAATAAAATCACTAAGAAATTCCAAAACATAAAATAAAAATAGTATCCCATAATGCATGTGTGACATACCAAACCCATATTCCACTTTGAATGTTCCCCAATCCCAGTGATTAACATGGCCTCAAGCGCATCTCCCCGAATGATAGAGGTTGCATACTAGAAGTGAGGGCCTAGGGTGTGTTTGTGGAGATACTATGACCTCATTACAAGAGTATATCACAGTGGATAACATATATAATACAAAAGGAGGTAAATAAAGGAAGCAATATAAGTAAATAGAATGCATAGTGTAAAGGATTTAATATCAATAATAACTCAAATAACTAGAATAACATGGAACAACTGATGATGATATATGTCATGTCACTAGAAATCTAGGAAAATGGGTACATAATTAGTATACAAGCATGCTATATAAAGTAGAAAAAAATGTAAAATCTATCCCAAACATACCAATCTCTAGCTTGGTCATCTGTTACCAGTTCCTTCCTAGAACATCAACTAATCAAGTATCCAAAGCATTACACTTCCCTTTTTCAACACCTGCATACATAGTGTATGCTCAGGTACCAAACGGAGGCCCAGATAGGGTATGAGATAAATCTCAGTACAGAACCACCAATGGTGTCTATAGCATCTTGATCATGTAATATAAACTAAAATGTGTTCAAGTACGTATATATAAAAGTAAAGTAGTATAGTAACATAAATACCCAAATTTTTCTTCATCTATCAACTGGTGTTTGAACATGTAACCAGTTCATGAATTAATTAAGTTATAGTTTAGATACTTAATTCATGTGAGGCATATTTATCACTCACATCACCTCATGATAGAAATAGTTCCATGATTAAACAAGTAAACCTGTAATGTAATTCTTAATAAAAGGGTTCCAAGGTATCAATAAAGGAAACATGATGATGGTGATATAAATGGGTTCCAAGGTAGTAACCAAGGAAACCTAGACCATAAGGGTTTCTAAATCAGTGATAATAATAGCTTGGATAAGGGGTAAGATTGTAATACAAGGAGCATCATCCAAGGAATTCCACAATAGTATGATCTAACTGAGTCTAGGGAATACATCCAAGGTAAAACAGGATAAACTATGGCTAGGCCCAAGTGTGTAACCAAGGCACCTCATGTCCGTAGAAGCCATTATGGATCCAAGGAGTGTATCCAAGGAATCCAGTAATGATATAGAAAGGATCCTATAATGTCATACTGGGCATCCAATTATAGAAAAGGATCGGGTTTCAAGGTGGGTCTCAACCAAGGTAACTGGAATCCTTGAATCGAAATGGAATCCTTGAGCACTTATGGCATTCCCTCAGGAATCCAAAGGCTAACTCAAGTTAGGACCTTCCTATAATGATGTCAAGGTCCACATATAATCATTAGTGTGACAAGACCAAGGAGCATGCAGCCATTCTAGTTATTTCATATTTAAGTCATAAAAATTAAATAAGTTCATTTGGTTCAAGCCTTGCCTTTAGTTAGTGTATCAAGGCCAAGGATCATGAAACTGTCTCATTAGTTCATTTAAGTCATACTCATTTAACTTGGTTCTTTCCACTACCTTCCACCATTAGTATAAAGGGGTTATATGGAATGAAACCAACCATTAAATTTCATTAATTAGGCCAAGTCATATTTATACTATATACTTTCCAATATACCATTTAACATTTATTAAACAAGTACAAGCACTTACCTTAGGCAGGTCAAGTGGAAACAACATGGTCCAAACCATTAATCAATTCACATTTCAACAATTCAATATCCATTTATTAACAAAAGTCTTACCATTAGGATGGTAAAGCTTAAGGAACAACCAAATGGTGTATCAATGTGTCAAAACACAAAAAACTCAAGTATGTAATAACACTCTACATGGATTGGTTATTGTTGTGGACATAACCACCAATAATAAATCACATATATGTAAAGAGTCTCAAAATATGGTTCTTATGACTACAATAATGACATATAATTTTAAAAAATTATGCCTAATTAAATCAGCGCGATGACACGACAATTTATAAAATGATAGAAATTGAGAAATGATTTATAGACCACCTACATCATACATGTACAAATCTCCTTATCCAGTATCAACCTCTAATTTGGCTTGGATCAGAGTAGATATGAAAAAAGGGATTTTAGGCCTACACCTTAATAACTTCTTCAAGAGTAAGAGAAATGAAGAACATCTCAAAAGGACTCAAGTACTTACTGATGCGCATCCAACATGAAAAATAGAAGCTTAATCAGCCCTCGGGTGAAGGAGATATCTTAATACCTAGATTAGACTTGAAGAGGCATCAAAAATGGAAGAGAAGGAGGTTATGTCTGCTGGAATTAAAATAGGGAAGAAGGGTTTAGTTAATTAGATAATTGAAAGAAAATTGTAAAATTACCCAAAAATTAGCCTATGCATAGTTGGGTTGAACGGTTTTCCAAATCGGGCACCAACCATGCATGGGTACCTAGAAGAAGAAGGTCACTCACACAATTAGGCCAAATAGTCAGAGAAACCATGAACTAACCATGTGAAATAGATCTTCCCAAAAATGAAGACCATATGCACGGTTAGATTTAACTATATGCCCTATCTACATGATTTACACTAACCATAAACCATGCCAAATTCTCCCAAAAATATGGTTTCTGGGATCCAAAAAAGCCTCAGACACCCATGAGACCTTAGGTAAATCATTAGGCATCTAAAATAAGTCTAAAATAAATAGTTAGACTAAAATTTAAAGGAACCATACCTGAGTAAAAAACCAGGTTCTTACAGTCTTCCCCCCTTAAAGGAACTCATCCCCGAGTTTGCCTTCCAAGGGCAGCGAAACACTATCTGAGAATAACTATGGCCACTAAGCATGTTCATCGGCCTCTTGCTCCAAAGTCTCATTCTATACAAAAACTTGATACCATATCACCAGTAATAGAGGGAAAGACCATCCTCAGAGAGCATCCATGATCTAGTCGATGATGCGTATAGAATACCCCTCAAAATAAGCATTATCATCAAGATCAACTTCCTTAGGATCAAAAGTATGAGATGGGTCAGCATGATAACAGTGAATATGTGAAACATGGAAGATTTCATACATGGCACAATACCTATGAGGTAGTAAAAACCGATAGGATACTGGTCTAACTCTTCCCAAGATCTCAAACGGCCCTATATAACAAGACAATATATTAACTTTATTATATAACCATTTATTCCCTATCTTGGGTGATACCCATAGAAAAACATGATCCTCGACCTTGAACTCTAGAGCTCATCGATGGTGATTGGTATAATATTTTTTCCTAGACTGAGCAGCATTCATACATTTCCTGATCAGTTAAACCTACTCTGAAGTCTCTTGTATGAGATGAAAACCTAGTAGGGTTGCCTCACCTACCTCTAGCCAGCACAGGGGTGAACGACATGACCTACCATATAAGGCCTCAAAAGGATCCATCTGAATTGTCACTTCAAAGTTGTTATTGTAGGAGAACTTGATGAGAGGGATATTCTTCTCCCAAGAACCACTAAAATCAAGGAAACATACTTGTATCATGTTTTACAGAACATGTATCATTCGTTCCGATTTTCCATCGGTCTAAGGGTGAAAATATGTGCTCAGAAGCACCTATGTACCCATAGCCTTCTACAACCCCTGATAGAACCATGAAGTGAAAAAATCACCCCAATCTAAAATGATAGTTCTAGGGACCATGTGTAGTTATATTATCTCATGAACATACAGTCTTCCTGGATCATCAATTGATAAAGTCTCCCAGATATGAATGAAGTGAGCTACTTTCAACAGTTGGTCAATAAATACCCATATAGTGTTGCTACCTCTCAATGACCTAGGTAAACTCATTACAAAATCCATATAAATATATTCCCATTTCCATTCCAGGACTGTAAGTGACTGTAACAAGCCTTCAGGTCTCTAGTGCTTCGCCTTCACCTACTGATAGGTGGAACACCTAATAATAAAGTCTACCATCTGATGCTTCATTCCAGACCACCAATAATGGAATTTCATGTCTCGATAAATCTTGGAGATTCCTAGATGAACTTCACATTGAGAAGTGTGGGAATATCATATCAACCCCTCTCTTATATCTATAGGAACCTAGACATGTCCATGGATATGTAGGATGTTGTCTCTATCCACAGACCAATCTGGAGGTGGGTCATCTCCTGGTATACTCTCATAAAGAACCAATCCCTCAAGATCTAAAAAATTCTTGCTCTTCACCTTCTCAAGGTGGGAAGAGGTAACTGTCAAGGATAAGAGTAAAGACTTCTCATGACTATCATGAAACTCTAAATGCATCTTAGAAAATAAGGCCATAAATTTCTATTCATCATTAGCTTCCCATACACCTTGTGCCTGAGTTTTTTGACTTAGTTCACCAGTGAATACATTTCCCTTTCCAGGTATATAGGCAAGTTCAAAATCAAAGGAATAAATATATTAGACCCATTTTCATTGTATGAGATTCAATTCATGTAGTGAAATGATATATTTTATGCTATTTTTGTTTGTATACACCACAAAGTACTCACCCAATAGATAGTGTCTCAAGAAACGTAAGGCATGGACAACTGTTTCTAGCTCAAGGTCATGTGTTGGATAATTTCTCTCATGAGGCCTCAACTGATGAGATCCATACACAATGAATTTGTCCTCATACATCAGCGTTGTTCCTAGTTCGATGTCTAATGCATCATAGAAGACAGTATAACCTGTGTTGGGATCTAGAAGAGTCAGAATAGGTGTTGAGAAAATACTCCCTTTCATTTACTAAAAGGATTTATCACACTCTTCTAACTACAGGAACTTAACACCCTTCTTTATAAGACCAGTAAGGGGAGAATCAAGGCATTAGAATTCCTGTATAAAATTATTGTAGTACCAAGCCATTCTAAGGATTTACACGGTAGATAAAGAGATAAAATTGTGTGAATCACCTGTATCAAATAATGTAGATACTATAGTGGAGGATAGTAGAATAATACCTCATACTGTAGATAGTCCCACAGCCTAATCCCTAGGTTTCAGTTGTAATTAATGCATTTGGAATGATCCATGGCCATGTTCAAAAGTTGTACAACCATGATCAAAACTGCTTTGATAGTGCTACTGATGATCAGGGGTCTGACTATCATGGACACAACTACATCCTTAGCCAATCTTGCTGGTGATACTCCAACTTCCCACCTGATGCGGAATAAAAGAACCTTCCCTTAAAGGTGGAGTTGGTACGGAATCTCTTCCACTAGAAGTTGATGGAAAGGTCCTATAGAATCTATGAAAGTGCCCCATATAGCCACAATCCCAACACTCCAGAGGGTATCTATCACATTGAGGCTTTATATTCCCCTATTGTCCCCACTGGTGACACAACATCGAGCTATAATAGGTACTATAGCTACCACTACCCTAATGAAAAACCTAAAGAGATATCTTCCTTCTACTAGAAGAACTAATGGCCTATTTTGGAATTGGTCCTCTATTTCTAGTACCGTCATCATCCCTTGGGTTGGTCTTAGTGATAAGAGCCTGATTTATTATTTCAACGAAATTAGGTAGGTGTAAGACATTCACCTAAGTACAGATGGTATACATGATCTCATCCTCAAAGTGTCTAGCATGCAAAATCTCATCACCGGCTAGAAGTAGTGAAAAGCACTGTAACTTAGTAAAACGTATTGAATACTCCATAACTAACATATATCTCTGCTCTAGATGAATGAAATCTCTAAATCTATCATATCTCAACATATGAGGAAATAACTGATCATAAAAGGTAGTCTAGAAATCAACCCATACCATGACCTGATGGCAGCCATCTTGGGTAATCACATCCCACCAATGCTCGGCCGAATCACAGAGCATATACACAACAATCTTGACCCTCCAATCTAGAGGTGTCTCTAGATGCTCAAATATAGACAAATTGGCCTCTAGCTAAGACTCAGTATCATGTGGACTTCTATCCCCTAAGAAGGTAGGAGGATGTTACTGCCGGTACTCATGGGTCAGATCATCCATCATAGGTGTAATTCATGGAGCACCATGCATGGACTAAATCAGACTTATAAAACTGTCACAAACTTAAGAATTAGTTCCCAATTTAGGTATAGTAGGTGGTTCCCCATGTGGAACTCCTAGAGGTAATAATGATGGCTTAGGGATCACCACATCTGGAGCATGCTTGTTTCCACCCTCCCTGTGCACGACATGAGGTTTTCATGGTGGAATTGGTCTAGAAATTCCAAGTACACACCTCAGAATAAGATTTAAGTAGATAAATAGAAACACTAATAGAATCTGAACATAATAAAGGGCTCACTACCCACAATATACTACCCCAACTACCCACTTATAAGGCTAGGTATTGGTAAGTTCTCAATTATAAGGTATAGGGGTTCCAGTAACTGAAGGGTCAACCATACCATGCCACATCATTTATAGGAAACCATATCATTCATTTTATATTTAATTAATAGGTTCACTCCTTTGCCTTTCATAGATATGACAAGGTGGGATTAGGACGTGAAACCATTTCATTTTTAAAATCTAGGTTTCACTATCAAATTGAATCTTCTTATTTCCACATACCAAGATTAATTTAAAATGAGTTGTCATCACTAGTGAATCAAGGCCCATACTCCTTATCACTAGGATCAACATCCATTTTAACTTATAATTAAAGGATTGATTTGGTAAATTACTCATTCCAAACCACAAGGGCCCATAACACCCATGAATTGAGATAGGAAATCACTCAATCACAGCCCCAAAATCATCATAAGCATATATAAAAATTAAGGATCACTCAAAAATCATAGACATATCAAGAAATGAAAATTAGTGAAATGAAACTATATGGCACAGAAATATGCATTTCATGTGAATTATAGGTGCCTATATAATGCATGTAATAATGATTTTTTCCCTCATATCATCAGGCCAAGGTTAAAATAGAATCTCAATCAGAAGAATAATCAATAACACAACATAACATGTGAGTCTCCTAATGGTGAAATGATATTAAATTTAATAGGAAAAAGCAGAACAATAATTATAATTTATAAAACTTGAACTTTACCCCAAACATGAGTTTGTGATGCCCAAGAATGGTTTATGACCAAGTTCCAAGTGTTCTAAATCTCTAAACTATTGTCTCCAAATAGTAAAGCAATAAAGGAACCCCTCTGATACCACTTAGTGACGTCCTAAACCCAGATTCCACTTGGGAGGTGTCCTGAGCTCGATGAGCCATATAACCTCAAGTGAATCTCCCTAAATGCTAGAGGTTTCCAACTAGCAGTGAGGGAATAGGGTGTGTCTGTGGGAAGACTATGTCCTCGTTGCTAGTGTGTATCATAGTGAATAACATATATAATACAACATGAGGTAAATTTAAGATGTAATATAAGTAAATACAATGTACATAAAAATGATTTAATATCAAAAACAATTGAAATAACTTGAATAATATACAACTTATGATGATATATGTCATGTCACTAGAAAGATGGAAAAACAGTTATACAAGTAACAAACAAGCATGCTATATAAAGTAGCAAAAATAATTTAAAATATATCCCAAACATCCCGAGATCTATCTCGGTCATCTACTACCAGCTCTATCCTAGAACAGTAAGAAATCAAGTATCTGAATCCTTACACTTTCCTTTGACAACACCAACATACATAGTGTCTTCCCAGGTACCAAACGACAGCCCAGATAGGGTGCGAGATAAATCTCAATAGTCCACCACCAATGGTGTGTATGACATCCTATCCATGTAATATAAACTAAAAGGTGTAAAAGCGTGCATATATAAAATTAAAGTAGTATAGTAACATAAATACCCAAAATACTTGTTTCATACCTCGGTTGGTGTCTAAATATGTAACAAGTTCATGAATTAATTAAGTTTCAGTTTATATACTTAAGTCACGTGAGGAATATCCATCACTAACATCACCTTGTGATATAAATAGTGAAGGTTTCATGATGTAACAAGGCAAACTGTAATGTAATTTTTAATAAAAGGGTTCTAAGGTATAAATCAGGGAAACCATGATGATGGTAATATAAATGGGTTCCTATGTAGTAACCAAGGAAACCTAGATCAAAAATGTTTCCAACTCAATGATAACTATAGAATGGATAAGGGGTAAGAGTGTAATACAAGTAGTGTCCTCCAAGGAATTCCAAAATAGCATGATATAACAGAGTCCAAGGAATACATTCAAGGTAAAAAAGGAATAAGTTATAGCTAGGCCCAAGGATGTAACTAAGGAACCTCATGTCTGTAGAAGCCATGCTGGATCCAAGGAGTATATCCAAGGCATCCTTTAATGATATAGAAAGGATCCTACAGTGTCATACCAAGCATACACTAATAGATTATGATCGTGTTCCAAGGTGGGTCTCAACCAAGGCAACTAGCATCCTTGAATCGTAATGGCATCCTTGAGTACTTATGGAATTCCCTCAGGAATCCAAAGGCTAACTTAAGTCAAACCTTTCCTATAATGATATCAAGGTCCATATACAATTAGGAACCTTATGTTTAATTAATTTAATAAGTTAGGCCATGTGAATTTCATGCCATTTAATAAGTTCAAGAGGTTTAATCATTTCCATTCATTAGTGTGACAAGGCCAAGGAGCATGAAACTATTCTAGTTATTTCATATTTAAGTCATAAACATTAAATAAGTTCATTTGGTTCAAGCCTTTCCTTCCATTAGTGTGATAAGGAAAAGGAACATGCAACCATATCATTAGTTCATTTAATTCATGCTCATTTAACTTGGTTCATTCTACTACCTTCTACTATGAGTGGTAAGGGGTCCTACGACATGCAACCAACCCTTAAATTTCATTAATTAGGCCAAGTCATATTTATACCATATACTTTCCAATACACTATTTAACATTTATTAAAAAAGTACATGCACTTACCTTAGGTGGGTCAAGTGGAAACAACATGGTCCAAACCATTAATCAATTCACAATTCAATAATTCAATAGACATTTATTAATAGAAGACATTCCATTAAGATGGTCAAGATTAAGGCACACCTAAATGGTGGATCAACGTTTCAAAACACTAAAAACCCAAGTATGGCATAACACCCTACATGGGTTGGTCAGAATTGTGGATGTAACCACCAACAAAAAATCACATATATTAAAAGAGTCTTAGAATATGGTTCTAACAACTAAAATCATGACATAATTTTAACAAATGATTCCCAATGAAATTGGCGTGACAACACGAAAATTTATAAAATGATAGAAATTGAGGAATGGTTTATAGACCACCTACCTCATACTCGTACGACTCTCCTCATCCAGTATCATCCTCTAATTTGTCCTAGATTAGATTAGATATAAAAAAGGGATTATAGGCCTACACTTTAATAACTTTTTCAAGAGAAATATAAATGATGAACGGATCAAAAGGACTCTAGTACTTACTGATGCGCATCCAACATGAAAAATGGAAGTTTAATTAGACCCCGAATGAAGGAGATCTCGCAATCCCTAGATTAGTATTTAAGAGGGATCAAAAATGGAAGAGAAGTAGGTTTTGTATTATGGAATTAGAATAGGTAATAAGTGTTTAGTTAATTAAATCATTAAGGTAAAAATGGTAAAATTACCTAAAAATTAACCTATGCATGGTTTGGCTACATGGTTTTCCAAACCGTGTGCCAACCATGCATGGGTACCAAGAAAAAGAGGGACACTCACATGGTTTGGTTTTACGGTATGAGAAACCATACGCTAACCATGTGAAATGGCTCTACCCAAAAATGCAGACCATCTACACGGTTAGATCTAATTGTGCGACCTACCCACACAGTTTACACTAACTATGCACCGTGACAAATTCTCCCAACAAAGGCTCCGAACAAGCCCTAGAAACCCCTGAGACCTTTGGGAACTCATTAGGCATATGAAATAGGTATAAAATAAATATTTAGACCAAAATTTAAAGGATCCATACCTGAGTCAAAAATTGGGTCCTTACATCATGTAATCATATACATAAATAAATTCTACAAATGAAAATATCAAAATAAATCCTAAGGTATCTTCTCCAACATCAATCCGAAGCTCCAATATACTAATGTCTAGATTAGTCACCAAATACCTCTCAAAAAACTATAAAAAAGATTTATACATATAGGGGTGATAATTACATGTATACTTAGAAGGATCCTCTTTAGAACCTATTGTTCAAATGTGGAAGAAGCATACTAATGCTCCAGTGAATAAGTAGTTGAACCAAAAATCACCTTATAGTTCTACTCACCCAGCCTCACCAAGGATCACTCACTAAGTATCACATCCAAATATAATAACATGATATCAATGAATACATCATAAAAGGTATCCCATAACCACTTCCCTATTGGGTTTTCAATCTTACTCCCCAAAAGAAAAATTCATAGCACTCATATACCTTTCGACCATAGAATTACATGTGTATATATACCAAGTCTTCATTGATGTGGGTTGGATTACAACCCTATCTATCCCAACCTCCCATAAGATCCAGTATCTCATGTTGGGATCTATCTAATACTCACATAATTTTCTATTCGGGTTATAATACAACCTTATCTATCCTAACCTCTTATAGTGTCTGAAATCTAATGTCAACATCATTCCTCGGCCACAGCTCTATATCCAACCTCATATCCATTTGTGCCTTAGTAGGGTATCATAAACATGGATTAAATCAACCTCTTATCCTCATCCTCTCATGTATGACCCCCAAAATAAACCAATACCGCTATATGATACACCCAAACGAGAGATTAGAGAAGAGGGAGAAGTTAACCATTTGTTCCCTCATCAACTTGGATGTTTGAGGAAAATACCTGAAACCCATAACCTTTGTCCATTATTAATGTTATCTGACTCAAGTGAGGTGTGTATATAAATTATAGGAAAATAAAATTATATATAATAACATAAAAACCCAAACAAATATATTTTACTAAAATAACACCATCATGGCGTTTTAACTTCACTAAAATTTCCAACTTTCCACTAACAATTTCTACCACACAACAACCACTACTTCCATTTACTAAACCACTAAACCAGCTCAACTTCCCATAAAAAATAGCCACACATATTTATACATATATTTTTACTATTTACCAACCCTTTAATATTCATTATGTCAGTTAGTTCCATATTTAATGAAAACCCATTTCCAACTATCACCCACATTAATTCTAGTCGTTTCTCATTTCATTCATCCATTAACTTTTCAATTATAGGTCAAAATTAATTCAATTATAGCACACACCCATTACCAAATTTATCATTCCATTTTTCATTCTATAGATACCATGAAACTATAGTACCATCCCCACAATACACAAATAGACACTACATAAACTTCTACACATCCCATACCAAAAGCTGCTACAACAACCCAACCACCACTCACCAACCACCACCCCTTCCATACTAACCGATGAAACTAGCCATAGTCCCACTTACCTACACTTTCCACACCCAAAATGACCAAAAAAATCATCACAAAATATCCCCCATAATTGAAACACAATTTCCAGTTCTAACAATAAGTACACACATATACACAAAAACCAATTCCAGCAATAACCAATCTATAAATACTAGTTTTAAAACATGCCAACATATTTATTTAGCCTCTCTATCATAGGTGACAACATAACCAATTTATATTTCACACAAGTAGTTTTTTACCATATTTAAGTGTTTATCCTCTTATTAAATGTGGTTCTAGTAGCATATTTATAAAAATAGAACACAACTATAATGACAACAATGATTTTTAGCAACATGAGTAATCATGATTCAATCACTGGAGAAATATCATGAAAACAAGAAAATGCATTCATTTCACCCCTTTAACTCAAATTTTATTTGAGTCCAATTCAGTACCTTAATTAAGTTAATTCATAATATCCACCCAATATAATAATAATCATTCTAATTCCACAAATCACAATAAAATAAAAGGGGGTTCCTAAATTCCCCATATCAACTGACGCTTCGATGATCATTATTCCATCTCAATATGAAGAAGGGATAGTCTCAAGGACCAAATAACATAAGTAATACATAGCCACAACCATAAACTAGTCTCCACAAAATAACCCAAACAAATAACTTTCATAAACACAACCTTCTCTAGAAAAAAATAGAGAAGAACCCAAGAGTAAAAAAGGGAGAACCTCACCTCAGACAAAAAATTCACAATACTATAAATAAAATAATCAAAATAAACTTAATGGAACTCATGAGTCTCCAAAAATTCACCTTTATTAATCAATATTTCAAGATGATTCAAAGGAAAATAGGTAAAACTAAAGGGGGTTTCAATTTGTACACTTTCCTAAAAACACCTAGTCATGATGCGACAAGACATCTTTGTGTCATGACCATCCCAAAAACTCAGAGTCATGGTGAGAAAAATTATAGTCATGGATTAGTGGTTTAATCACCACTAAAGATTCATAATTCATGACATGAATCTATATATATCCTATCCTTTAAGACTCTATCAAATTTAAAAATCCAACATGGTTGAAGTAGGGTTTCATCATGATCCCTCTCACCATGTTGCAACAACACCTCGGGTGGAATGATCAAAAACCAGACTACAAGAATTTGTATCATGATAGCCAAGGTCACACCATGACACCTGTTTTTGAAGAAACTCCACCACTAATAAGACACATTTCATCATGAACTCAATCCTCTCTTAAAAACAATTAAATCAATAAGACAACTTTTTAAGGTTAAATGGAAACATTTCAAGAATTCTCACATGTGAATGAGTCCTTTAATTTACCAAAATCTCCACCTTGACCCTCTTATTCCATGAAACTACATGTCACACCATGAATAGTCACTATAAAATTCACACCTATACTATAATAATCCCTTCACCTCAAAACTCAAATAACCACATTATAACCTCCTATTCATAGCTATAATTTTAGCTCCGATCAGCACCACTCTTCCTACAAACTCCTCTCAACACCTTCAACACCCTAATCACTCAAAGGAATATGTTGAAAAGGTTTGTTACATTATAATTCTATCCCATATTACTTCCTATTAATTCTCCCATGATCATGGCTCTCTTATTCTTCCACTTTTACCATATGTGGTGGTACTATCATACCATAGAGAGAAGGAGAGTCCCACCTGGGCATTGGGTGATTCGGTTTAGACTGCATATATAACTTAAAGGGATGAGTTTAAAGGTTTTTCCTTGTGATATTCATTAAGTATTGATTAAAGATAATAGTATAATCTCAATAGTGTAAGGTACACATGAACAAGTTCTTCATTTTAGATATACATGGTTTTTAAGTTTTCAATTCATGGTAGATCTTGGGTTTGGTTTTCATATTTTTCACTATGATGATTAAGTGTTAATAAACCCTATGAAATCCATCATATATTATACATAGTTTCTATTAGAAAAAATATAAAGGAAAAGAAGACATTCGTGTTCCAAGTTGTGTGAGTGCACTATCCTTAAGGATTTAGTTTTTCCCACACCCTGTTGCTAGCAGGAAATCTGTTCAACCTTGAGGATTCCATGAAACATCGATGTGAATCACCATGATAAAAAGTCATGATATTTCACTGTTATGAGGAAGAAAATTATTTAGGATATTTAACACTGGGATGATCATACCATAAAAGGTTTCTACCATTCAATTTATATAATCCCATAATTATTGTTAATAATTATCAATCAATCTTTATCATTCAAATTTTATTACTTTATTCATACCAAGAACATTATAAATCCCATTATTTTTGTTAATAATTATCATTAAATATTTAGTATTAAAAATACACAACTTTTTTCATACTAAGTACATTTTGAAATCCTACAATTATTTTCAATAATTAATCTTTGCAGTCTAAAGGGTCTTAACATTAATTTTATTTTAAAATATCAGAAAAAATATTATATTTAAAATATAAAATTAAATAGTATATCTGAAGTATAACATCCACCCACTTTTATCTAATGTTATAAAATCCTTAAATCTCTATATTTCTAAACAAATTATTATATATAATAAGGGTATATTTCTATTTAAACCCACACTTTGTATAAACATATCAAAGTAATATCATATTTGAATTTGACTAAGTATTAAAATACAAATCATTATAACATCACTAGAGACATAACACATATAAAAATTCTTCATTCATCATAGAATCACTATTATGGTCATATGCTTTGATCCTTTCATGAACTCACTTGGAATTTAAACCCATAAACTCTGATAAGAATTAGTGCCACTTCTAAGTTCATATAGGTAAAGAATTACATTATAGCCCTATTATGATTACTACACAACTCTAAGAGTCTTAATGTTTCATGAAGATCTACTGATCAAAATCAAATAATAATGAGTAATATTGACATAAACATATTGATAAAAACTATCAAGATCAACAATCATTATAGTAAATTTATTTTCCCATTAAACACTTAATTATGATCAACTTAAAAAGAGTGTTGGGTTACCATTAGCAAATGATTAATCATTGGATTTTAGTCCCATTTCTCTATTATTTGATCATGAAATCTCTCTAGATAGATATTTTATAAAAAGATAAGCTAATTTATTATATGATTTCACATAAATAATTATCATGGAACCATTTTACATCAACTGCCACACATAATAATATCTTAATCTAATGTGTCTAGACTTCCCATTATACATGCAGTTGTATGCTCATGATTTTTTTTCTTAACTATCAAAATGAATAGAAATAAGAAGCACAATATTCATCCATAAATTAATATTCCACAAATGAATATCCAATAATAAATTCCTAATCCATTATTACTTATTCCCACATTCTTTTAAGGCAATAAATTCTTACTCCATGGTCAAATGTGAAATGAATGTTTATTTCTTTCTCACCTAAGAAATTTCACCTCTGCCAAGATTGAAAAAACCTTCTAGATGTGGATTGATTATCTCTCACATTTTTACATCGGTGTATCCTTATAATATAGTTGGATAACCATTATAAAAAAATTTAGATCTTTGATCTTATCTAAATAAAAAACCCCTGCTCATGCACTTCCAATGGTCTGCACTTGGATTACTAATATATCTACTTAGTTTACAAACTGAAAAATAAATATCAATCCTAGTTTAATTCATTTAATGTATGAGAGAGATGATTGAAATAGCATATTCATGTTGTGATATAACTCTACATGTATTAGAAATTAACTTGAAACTTGAATCAAATAGAGTATTCACATCTTTAAAGGTAAGATGGTTGAATTTATTCAATATTTTATCGAAATAATGAGACTGGATCAAATAATATCCTCTACAATATTTCATAAATTTGATTCCTAAAACAATATAAACCAATCAAAGATACTTTATCTTAATTGTATAAAAGATATATTCTTTAGTCTCACTTATACTAATCATATTAGTACCAAATATTAACAAATCATCTATATAGTGACAAACCAAAAATCCATAATTTATAGTAAACTTTGAGTAGATACACTTATAAAAAATATTATGTAAAAATCCATTTGAAAAATAGTATAATACATTTTTTCATTCCATGATTTTAGTTCTTTATTAAGACCATAGAGATATTTCACCAATTTACAAACCTTATGCTCGTTTCATTGTAAAATAAATCCTTTTTTTATTCCATGTAAATTTCTTCATGTAAATAAAAATTTAAAAATGGATGATTTAACATTCATTTGATGGGAATATAAATTATGGATAGAAGATAATGAAAAAATCTTATTTATGTGATATAAGCCATTGGATTATAAGTGTCGAAATAATCAATACCCTCCTTTTGATTAAATCCCTTAGAAACCAATCTTGCTTAAAAATCTTGAATGTTTCCATTAGAATCATATTTCTTTTTAAACACTCACTTATAAACAATAGGATTTTAACCTTCTGGTAAGTCCATGATGATCGAATTATGGTTTCCAAAAATGGAATCCATCTCATCATTTACTACCTCCTTGAAAAAGGATACATCTCTAAAATCCATAGTTTCTTACAGTGATTTTGAATCATCGTATATGGTTAAAAACATTTGGTGTTTATTTAGAAGATTTTTATTTTGATCACATTAGACAAGAAAAAGTAATGAATCAAAGGAAATAAAATCTAAATGTAGATGTTTCTCCTTCCCAGGTCATGTTATATGTTTAGGTTTAACTCAATAATTATCATTATTCTCTACTATTTTATTTGAACTAGATGGGGAATAAGAGATAGGGGCATGAGGAATAACCTCTTCCATGTTATCTTTACAAAATTTATTTCCAAAAAAACTCTAAATCCAATGATTCAATAATAACATTGGCTCTAAAATCCATCATTCTATATGATTTTATATTTTCTTCTTATCCAGAAAAACACCTTTAACATCCATGGTTCTTAATTTTGTCCATTTAGGATTAGTAACCCTATAATAAGTCAAATACCTCTGCACTTTAAAATATTAAAGGTTATAAATCCTTCCCTTTCATATTTCATAAAAATAACACTTTATATTTTTACAAGGAAATTCAATTGTGAATATAACAAGTCGTAAGCAATGCTTTACCCCATGGGTTAATTGGTAATTTTGATCTATTGAAAATGAAATTCATAATTTCAAATAATGTTTAATTATTTATTTCCACTAAACCTTTTTTTGTGTAAGGTATAGTACATTGATGCACAATACCATTCATCACACAAAAATAATTAAATTAATTTGAGAAATATTCCCCACCTCTATCAAAATGGAAATTTTAATTTTATTATCCAATTGATTTTATACTTATATTTTTTATTTCTTAAACATAGAAAAAGAATCATCCTTTGTTCTAAGTATATAAACATACAAATATATACTACAATCATCCATAAAAGTAACAAAATCCTTTCTCTCTCATGATTCAAAAATCCATTCACTTCACAAATCTCAGAATGAATTAAACATAGAAAATCTTAATTTCTCTCAACACTAGGAAATAGATTATTTATTAGTTTTGAATCCACACATATTTCACATTTGTCTAATTAACTTCTAAAATAAATGAGATTCAATTTCTTTATTACGTTTAATGAATTATAATTAAAAAATTCCAATTGATCATGTTCTAAATTAGAGTAATCGATCAAATAAGTAAAATATTTAATCATATTAATAATAGATAGTTGGTACA
This sequence comes from Viscum album, assembly GCA_963277665.1. NCBI lineage: Eukaryota > Viridiplantae > Streptophyta > Magnoliopsida > Santalales > Viscaceae > Viscum > Viscum album. The sequence goes on from OY728143.1 coordinate 1,468,320,385, forward strand.
TGCCTTCACTAGAGTACCTATTTTCTATAAACATCCCCCCCCCCTTTGAAAACATAACCTTATCGAATTTGAATGAAACCTGAAATCCCTACTTACACAAAATATTAACAATATTCTTTTGAATCTTGTGTATATAAAATATATTTATAAGAGTCAACTTCATCCCAAAAATAAAATCTAGTTCCACACTTCCTTGACTAATGACATTGATGCATGTATTATTTTAAAGGTGTAATTACTTCATGATAGTACTCTATTAAATGTTTTTAATGTTGAATGATACTTGAACACATGAACCATAATATAGAATTAGTCCACCATCCCATCTTTTTCTAAGTCATATTGACTTCAGATATCATCACAACTAGATTTTCTTCGGTCATAATATTTGTAGTGGGTTTGTTAACTTTCTTTTGATTATAATGTTATCTTGAAAAATTCTCTGATTTTCCATAGATAAAATAGTATACTTTCATATTATAAGGGTTTCCTTTATTATTTAATTATTTAATTTTATTATTGGAACATAAGAAAGAATTTTGCGGTGCATTTCCCTCAATGATAATAACCATGGAATCAAATTTTTAAGCCATAACCATATCTCTCAACATGGGTTATGCATCTATGCGAAGAAGCTTCTACGATTGTTACAAGAAAATATCCTCACTCATGTTAATGGTTGATTTTCCTAATTCTTTCCACATAGGTTAAAACTTAGCAGTTATATCACCTACTTGGAAAGTTTTCTATAGTTTAATTTTAAAGGAGAGATTTTTTTTTGAGATGACCTGGAGTTCATGAACTTGATTCAACACTAGCTTGTTATCAACCATATTGAAGTTAAGATGGTTTACAATAAGAAATGTGTTGATAACTTCTTCCTTAGATCTATACTTGAACTCGAGTTTATATTATTCCTCTTGAGTAGATTTAATTTGGTTAAATTAGTCATAAATATGATTTGATAATGCGTTGAGAATATTTCCTTCACACAAAATCTAATTATCTTCATGTTTTTTCTTTATTCCGAAAGCATATCCTACTTGTGTTACATTAGCGAGAGTTCCATCAGGATTTGGAATGGGATCATTGGGTATGAGAGGAATTTTTGGTTCCAAAATGTAAAAAAAAATTGTAACACTATAAAGAGGAACTTTATCTTGTATTTCCAATTAAGGAAAGATAACAAACAACAGCCTAAAAACTGATCAATTGAGTTATTTATGAGACTAACTAGAATTATCTCTGATTGATCCATCAAAAATATATATGTTATAGTAGCAAAGAAGAAAAATTGAATAAATGGAAGCTCAATTTCCCCTCAATTGTGTGTACTGAAACTAGGTATCCACTACACCCTACTCACAACAAAAATTCTTCCTCACATGCACACCTCATTACAAACAAACAAAAGTACCAAAAATATATTCAATTGTAAAACATGAAATTAAAATATAGAAAAGAAGATAAAGGAAACAAATTTTGAAATGATTCATAATATATCCTACGTGCATGGGGGAAATCATATTGCTTATTAATTTTATTATAATTGGGATATTATGGGTGAAAATAGATTACAAAGACAATTAATCCTCACCAACTTATTATATCTCTAAAAAATGATCAATTGAAGCACAAATTATTCCCCTTTTTCACAATTTTCACTGAAGGTCCCACATACTTAAATACTAAGAACAACTATTCAAACAAGTTAAACCTACTCTCCTGAAAAAATAAATAAGACATGACCACCTGAGCTAGGTTACCAACCAGGTGACCCATTGGCTTTGTTGAACTTTAGAACCTCCCAGTACTCTATCGTAGAACCCTCAATAGAAGAAAATATCTTATGGGCCTACTACTATTGGATGGAACCTATTTCCACTAAATAGATGAACTCATACTAACTTTATATTAATCCCAACCACCTACTTCTAACTGAAATTCTAGTGAATTTAATTTTGAGGATCAAACTCTTGGTTCTATGAACTTTTGATGCTTTGAAATTCTAATTCTATGAACAGGGCTCCGCATCCCAACAATCTCCCACTTGATGTCTTTTTTCTAGGAAAAACCTTAGAAACTCTATAACACTAAGCATTCAGAAGTGTTCCCATTTTTTTCCTTCATTCACACAATTCCTATCTAGGTTCAATATTTCCTTAGGAATTACTAAAATACCTCTTTGTTGAATATGTATATCAGATTTTGGATTCCTTTTATCTTTTAAAGCTCCAACTTATTTTTCTCCAGCAAGTTTCTGATAAAATGATACTTTAGGTTGATATCCTTTGTACAAGCATAGAAAATCATATTTCTATCTAAGTAAATTGCACTTTGGTTGTCATAGTAAAGCACTACCCCTTACTGACTCCTTCCAATATCTTATAGAAATCACTTCAACCATACCATTTATGTACCAACTCTTGTTATAGCTATATACTCTACTTCTATTGTACTCAATGTAATGATCTTTTAAAGTTGTGAAATCCAACTAAATACATATTCTATATATGTAAACATTAAACATATTATACTCTTTCAAGTATCTAAATCTCTAATGAAGTCTGATTCAAAAAAAATTATAAAAAATATTCCTCCTCATAGCAAAGATCTTGATCTTATGATCCTTTAAAATACTGAAATATCCACTTCACAGCCTCCTAGTGTACTTTCCTTGAATTTTCCATGTGCTGACTCACAACTCTCACTACATGGGTAATGTCTGGATGAGTGAAAACCATCTCATACATCAAACTTGTGACTACTAATGTGTATGTTTCTTTCTCTATGAACATGGCATCAACTTCAGTTAATAACACCTATGACTTTGAAAATTTGAAGTGAGCCACAAAAGGGTTTGTGATTGGATTACTTTTAGTCATCCCAAACCTTTCCATGATCTTCCAGATATAATATTTATAATATAGAAGAAAATTACTTATTTTCTTATTTATATTGATCTTTATCCCCAAAATCTTCCTTTCCTATCCAAGATCTTTTATCTCAAATCTTCTAGAAAGATCACACTTAAACTTTTATATTTTCCAATAATTTGATCCAATAATCAGTATATCATCCACATAAAAAGTAATATGATTAATGTCTTATCTTCTCATTACTTCTAATAATAGTAGTGATTTTTATTTCACCCACTAAACCCTTCCTCTAACATGAATGAATCAAATTTTCAATTACACTATCATGGAACTTACTTCATCCAATGTAGGTGTTTATTAAATTTTCATGATAAATTTAGATTCCCAACATCTAGTACACTTATTGGTTGTTTCATGTATATCTCTTTATCTAATTCACTATGAAGTAAAGTTGTATTGACATCCATATTCTCTAGATACAGATATTCTCATGCAACCATTCTTAGTATTGTTATAATGGTAGAATGTTTAACTACCGATGCGAAGATTTACAAGAAATTAACTACTTACTTCTATTTAAACTCCTTCACTACCAGCCAAGATTTTTACCTTTTATTTCCATTATCCTCTTCTTTGATCCTGTAAACCCACTTATTCTCAAGTTCCTTTTTATCCTATGGAAATTCAGAAATCTCCTAAGTTATGTTTAACTTAAAGGAGTCTATCGCCTCATTCATGGATAACATTCACTAATTAGAGTCACTAGGTGAAGTTTACACATCTATATTTTCATGTTCTCATGAATCCATTAGGAGTATAATGTTTATATCATCCTTATACCTCTGAATGGGTCTCTAGATTCTGGTTGATCTCCTCACTTGAATCAGCTACTCTAAGATGCTTGGATTTTCCATTTTTATCAGTACCTAAACTTACTCTACTAATAATTCTAGGGAAGGTAAATTTATTACTCCCACTTAAGATTCATCTTCTATTGAACTTTTTTCTTGTGGTTTTATTTCTAGACTTATGATTCCTTTGTCACCTACATCTATGTTCTCCAGTTTTTGTGAACTATCAGTACATTGATCATCCTGTACTTCTATAGTTGATTCTTCATAAAATTTCTACTCCAACAAATTCAGGTCCTTATGTGGGATCTTTTTATTAAAGACCACATCCATGCTTCTTATTATTTGTTTTCTTTCACCAACCTAAAATCGTTATCCAAAATTTTCATCTCCATAACTAAGAAAAAACACATTTTGGATTCTGATCTAATTTTTTTCCTATCCTTAGCATTTACATGTACATAATCTAAACTAATGAAGATGCTAAGATATTGGGCTTATAATAATTTTCTATACCACAACTCCTCCTAAAGCTCCTACCTAACTATCGATGCTAGACTTCTGTTGGTGAGATAAGTCGTCGTGTTGAGTGCCTCTTCCCAATAACCTTAGGCATTCCTGAGTATAAACTCATACTTCTGGATTTCTCTATCAAAGTCCAATTCGTCCTTTTAGCTACTCCATTATACTATGGAGTTATGGGCACCATATTCTCATGCCTTATTCATTTTTTCTTTTGGAAATTTCAAAAGTTGTGTTCATTGTACTCAACCCCATTCTCTATTCAGATGCACTTCAACTTCCAGTCACACTCCCTTTATTCCAATGCTTTTAACTAAATAAACACCTAAAATACATCATAATTATGATTTAATAAGTAAATATATACTTTCCTTTGAGAATCATCAATTAAAGTAAGAAATTAAAGACAACCATCATAGGATTTAATAAGGGTAGCTCACCAAACATTTGAGTGTACAAGCTCCAACTTCCAGTCCACGGTCTTCCGACCATCTAAGTTGAAAGATGCTATATTTTTCTTTCCTAGAACATATCTTTCACACTTTAATATTTCAATGTGATCAATATTCAGTAATAACTTACCATTTAGAACCTTTATTTTCTTCTCACTAAGGTGAGTGAACCTACATTTCCATAAATCCATATCACTAGAAGTTGTACTTTTGACAAAGTCACTATCATCTTAATTTCCGGTCATGTAAAGGTTCACATCCTTTACACCTTTTGGGATCATCATGGATCCCCAGGTAACCTTACATACCCCATTTTAAATGCTAGTTTCATATCCAACATTATCCAATTAACCAATAGAAATAATATTCCTCCTACGGTCATAGATATATAAAACTTCTGATAGTTTCAAGAATCCTCCATTATTTATTCAGATGTTGACATATAATTTTCCAAAAACTTCTAGGACTTCACCATTTTCTATATGGACTTTACCAAACTTCCTAAATATATATTTTGACATGCATCTTTGATATCTAGATGAATGGAAATATTCTCTAGATTCAACCACCCAAGAATATCCCAATGTGTTTTCACTTAGAAGATAGTCATTATAAACTTATATTGTATTGATGGAGTCTAAAATTCCTAAGTTTGATGTATTTTTTATGTTATCATTGTGAATATTTCAATCCTTATTGATATTTCCTTTATTCCCTCATTTCTAACAGGTTGTACTAAGACCATCCAACTTTCCTTAGCTTTTATCCTATTGTATTTCTTGAGATTTATCTATCAATGGATTCTTCTAATAGATTTGCTTCTAATGGGGTTACCTACGACTTCTATCTATATTAAGTTCACTACCAGATGGTGCCTAAAATTCCCTTCACCAAATTTCTTCATTGAGTATTAGATTCTTGATATCATCAAACACCATATCGGCTTTTCCACTAGAGTTACTAATAGTAGTAACCATTGCATCCCGACTCTCTAGAAGTGAGGATAAGAGTATCAATGCCTACACATCATCAGTAAAATTTACCTTTTTTTATTGGAGTTTCCCACAAATAATGTTTATTTAATTGTCATTATATATTTTTAGTATTCCTACCTTTAACCTTAAATCAAACAATCATCACAACATGAAGAATTTGTTAAGGGTTGTTAGTTTTTTATACATATCCACCAATTCCTTCATAACATCTTTTGTAGACTTATTCTCTTGAATGTTGAATGCAATATTCCTTATAAGATACATTTTTATTAACACATTAATTTTTCTATACAAATTCTCCCATTCATATTTATCTATTAATAATTATTTTACTCCTGATAATTGAACCTCCGTGTCTTTTTGAATCGGATAGTATTCAATCTGAATTCACCAAAAGGAAAAATATGATCCATTAAATTTATCGATCTAGGTCTTTCCCTTATCTGATTCCATGCTTGTGATGATAACTGTGCAAAAACCATGAGCTAAGAACCAATCCCTTTGATACCACTTATTGAGGAAAGTTGGCAAATAGTATCCCAAAAGACTGATTTCTTGAGCTCCCGATGAAACTATAACAATCCGACTTTTCATGAAGGTATGAATAATTGTTTTTTAGTTTAAATTTATTAATTTGGACCTTGTAATAGTAATTAATGGAGTCATGGAGGTCATGAGGGTGTTTGAGACTTGTTCAGAGCTCAGAACCCTAGATTTTGGAGAAACAAATTGGTCCGTAGGGTTAGTAGAAATCGTGCAGCCCAGCCTGCATGGTTTCCCCTAACCATGTGGGGCATTTTAGAGGGAAGCAGAGGGTCACATGATTTTTCTTAAACTGTGTGTGCCAAGGAACATTCCCATGCAAGAAGTTTCAGACTTCTTGATAGTGGGTCTCGCACGGCTTGTTCATGGTTAGGAAAACGGTGTGCCTAGCTTGTACGGGGTCCTCCTTGCATAGTGGTGTGGTGCACAGTTTGGCCAACCATGTGGCCAAACCATGTGACCCTATCTGGAAGGGTGAATTTACCAATTTTCCCTTAATGAACTTAAAATATTAACCTGTCACGACCCATCCTCGGGGCCCGTGCCGTGACTACCCCAAGCCCGCCTTCCATAGGCCAGGGGCTGGCGACTAGCACCAAGGCGTAAGTCCCGGTAAAAGGGAAGGCATTGCCTTTGTAAATTAAACAAACACCACAGAGTAAGCAAGCAGTAGAAGTAATCACTAAGTAAAAACTGAGTACAACAGGAAGTGCAGAAAAGTAAGTGGGCCAGTATATAAACCCAAACTGAAAGTAAAGTACAACTGAAAAGGGAAAAACAACAACTGAAAAGTAAAGCCGCATCTTCGAGCTGTCCACTGGAAATACCACCTAAAGGGTGAGTATAGATGGCCTCCACAGCTCCTAAGGTCCAGCCGTCCTCTCCAAGTACGTCCCGCCCAGTGGCCCACCTCCAGGTATCGTCCTGCTCTGCAAGCCTCAACCACGATCAGCGTTGTCCGTCGTTTGCAACCAACACAACGTAGTGTGGGCATAGCCTGTTTAAGGGTGAGTATAAGCTACTCAGTAGGGACCCCGAGACCCCTGAAGGTCTCCCAGAATCCACAAAGGAAAGATACAATCACGAAGTAACATTCGACACTACTTAGGTATATGCCCATACATATACCTAAGTCATCAATTCCAGTATGCTCCAACTTCTGAGCCCAAGTACAACCCAGTCCACATAGGAAAATACAACCCAGTCCACACAAGAAAGCAAAACTTAATCCACATAGGATAGCACAACACAATCCACAAAGGAAAGAAAAACAGGATTCAGCTCACACAGGTATACTTCTTCGTATGACGATAGAGATGATCAGATGTAACCACTGATTCATCTAAGCCATTGGACCCACAAATGATCGATAGGTACTAACCCCTGCAATGACCCAAAAAGGATCTGACCCACACAGGATCGATAGGTAACTAACCCCCGCGATGACCCACAAAGGATCTGACCCACACAGGATCGATAGGTAACTAACCCCCGCAAAGACCCACACAGGATCAGACCCACACAAGATCTGTAGGCGTTGGCCCACACAGGACCGCTGAGCGCTGACCCACATAGGATCGGACCCACACAGGATCTGTAGCACTGATCCACATAGGATCGCTAAGTGTTGTATTCGTCGTCATCGAATCCACTGAGGATCTCTGTACAGTCGTCGTTGTCGCAGTCGTAGCGAGCTCTAGGGTTCCCGCACACAGCAAGCTTGTTTGGGAGGGCCCTCTCCACGAGCTGAGAGGCTGATACATCAACTGACACATAGTCTAGAGTTGATGTATCCAAAAGTTCTGTATCGTCAACAGGAACTCAACGTCGCTGACGGCGCGTCAATCAGATGCCCGGTTTGAGAGTTATTGGCTTTTTCGTCCCAGGGGCCCGGTTGGTTTTTAAGTCAAAACCAACCCGAACGTACTCCACTTGCGTCCAAACCTCGGGCGGAGTAAGCCAAAAGATTCGTCTCACTAAGAGTAATCCATCAAAGTCGACGGCACGTCAATCGGACGTCCGGAGCTCAAGTTATAGGCGTTTCCGCTCCGAGGGCCCGGTTGGTTTCGTGTACGAACCAACCCGACCGAACCCAAAGTACTCCGAAACTTTGAGTGTAATATGTTGAAACGACCATCTCGATCCAAGGATCACATCACTACTAACGGTGCGTCGATCGGAGGTCTGCAGCCCAAGATATGGCAAAAGACCGAAAAGGTCCGAAAACGGGGGGTCTGGGCCCGGACCAACCCGGCCCAACCCCCCCTAGGTCGGCCCAAACCGGGTTGATCCAACCCGGGTCCGGGTCCGACCTGGCTGGGCACGACCCGAACCGGCCGGCGCGGCCCGTCTGGCACTGGCCGGTTGGCCAGCGGGTCGGCTCAGCCGGTTACGGCCGAGCATAGCGGGGGGGCGCGCTGCCCCCGCATGAAGGAGTCGCGGCCCCACATGGGGCCGCCCTTGCCAGCGAACGCGGCCGGCTGCCACGTCCTGTCCCCCTCCAGTCCCGCACGGTCGTGGGACCATGCCCTGCCACCGCGGCTTCAGCCGCCGCGGCTCCTTCCGGCGGCGCGCCGGGCGCCGCCGTACCGGCAAGGCGTGCCGGCGGGCTTCTCCGCGGACCACCGGACGAGTTCTGATGGTCGGAAAAATGCATCGTCTTCGCCAATGGCCCTCTCGGGGCCCGTCCTTCACTGCGAGGACCTCACATCGCCCGTACGGTTTTTTTTGTCATCATTCGCTGTTCCGCACACCAAGAACGAAAAGGGCGGTGGGTTCGGACTTGTTCGTTGGTCCGCACCCACCGCGTTAGCGGTTTTCAAAATCTCACAACAAATATTTTATCATACACCGTGGGTATAAATCACAAATATTTAAAAGAATCAAAACCCCAACCTCAACATTATCGTTGAATGTGAGTTCATCGCGGAATTGACCATCCTGGAGAAGAGGATCGTCGCGTCGCGAAAGGGGAATCATGGAAGAAGTGTCGCGGAAGGAGAATCGTCGGCGTCACGGAACACGGCGTCGCCTCGTCGATCTCCGAGGGTTAAAACACACAGATTTAATTGCATCAATTAAAACCCATGCTGAGGATATAATTCACAAATAATTAAAAGAACCGCAATCCCCTACCTCAATCAGTTGTTGATCGGAGATTGTTGCGGGGAAGGAATGTCGTGGAAGAAGCGTCGTGGAAGGAGGATCGTCACGTCGTGCCGTTGATCTTCGAGGATCTGGCGTTCTTCGTCGCCCTTCATCGGAGGCTGGCATTCTTCACGTTCTTCGCGTTCTTCGCGTTCTTCGCGAAGAAGGGTGAAGATCTCCAAGACTTACAGCTTCCTCCAATTCCTCTCAACAAGAAACCATCAAGTAAACACGTGTTGGTATTATTTTATTACCATGCCAACGATTTGAAATTCAAAGTTAAGAAACAAACCATTAATTCGATGAATTAAATGTCATGACTTAACTGCCCAATTAATAGGGGCGTTTAGAATTTAAGAAAACGCACCAGTTGACTTTCATTAAAAAGGAGGTTTTCTCGGGTGCGTTACTTAGGGGGGAAGAAACGGTGGGGATCATGTGGGACCCACCTCAGAAATATCCTACCAAGTGGGTAGGATATTTTGGGTTCCACCCTATCCACTTAACTTAGAAGTGGCTTTAAGTGGATTTAAGTGAAATAAAATAAAGTTGTCGCACCACTTTATTTTATTTCTTAACTTAACCCCAAAAATTAAAAACCACACCCGAGAAAATGAAACTCCGGAAAAGGCGTTTCTAAACAAATACCGGCGCTGCGATTCCATCGGTGCCCTCAGAATTTTATTCCGAGCACCGGTTCAAAAGTTAGAAAAACCCACTCGTTCATTCACTGAACGTACCCGAGCCAAACTTCGGAAAATGATTCCGGGCACACCGGGCCTCGGAATCAGGTGCCGTCAGAAACTGCATTCTTGTAAAATTCCAAAAAAAATTAAGAAAAAAAATTCCTTGAAATTTACAGGTCTTTACAACACTCACACCTCAGGGCTTTACGTCCCCGTAAAGATACATCATAAACTAGGGAAACAAATGTGGGTACTGAGCACGCATCTGAGCCTCCCACTCCCAAGTGATCTCCTGAAGGTTCATGTGCTGCCATCTGATGCGAACTAGAGGAATCGACCATCCACGTAGGACCCGCTCCTTCCGATCCTCAATCTCCACTGGGACCTCCGAAAAATTTTCTCCATCATCAACGTCCATCTCCCCATGGTCAATGATGTGCATCGGTTCGTGCACGTATCTCCTCAGCTAAGATATGTGGAAGACGTCGTTCACCCAGTGCAACTAAGGTGGTAGACCCAGGAGATAATCCACCTCGCCAATCCTGCTAAGGACCTGGAATGGTCCGATGAAGTGTAGAGACAACTTGCTGCCTCGGACAAATCTCTGTAATCCACGTCGAGGTGAGACACGCAAGAAGACGTGGTCTCCATCCTCAAACTCTAGTGGCCTCCGCCTCCTGTCAGCATAGGACTTCTTCTGGCTCTGAACTGTCCTCATCCGCTCCTGGATGACCTGTACCTTCTCTGTCGTGGCCTGGACCATCTCCGGTCCCACAAGTGCTGACTCCCTGGGGTCTGTTCAGCACAAAGGAGATCTGCAAGGTCGGTCGTACAATGCCTCGTAAGGTGCCATCCCGATGGTGGAGTGGTAGTTGTTGTTGTACGCAAACTCCACCAAGGGTAGGTGGTCCTCCCAGATGCGACCAAAGTCGGGGACACATGCGCGGAGCATCTCCTTGAGAGTCTGAATGGTCCTCTCCATCTGAACATCCGTTAGAGGGTGAAAGGTGGTGCTCAGACGTAGCTGCATCTCGAAAGCCTCCTACAACCCCTTCCAAAGCCAGGAAGTAAAGAGAGAATCTCGATCGGAGACGATAGATGATGGAACACCGTGAAGCTTTACAATCTCCTGAATGTAGAGACGTCCCAAGCCCTCCACTAAGCCCTGCTCTCTGATGGGTAAGAAGTGGTCCGACTTGGTGAGTCGGTCAACAATCACCCAAATAGAGTCGTGACCTCTGGAAGTGCATGGAAGTACAGTCACAAAGTCCATAGATATCCTATCCCACTTCCACTCCGGGACCTCCAAGGGCTGCACCAAGCCTGATGGTACCTGATGCTATGCCTTCACCTGTTGGCAAGTGAGGCACTGAGAAGCGAACTCTGCCACAACCTTCTTCATGTCCGGCCACCAGTGCTATCGTCTAAGATCATGGTACATCTTGGCCACTCCAGGATGTACCGCCAAGGGAGAAGTGTGAAACTCTCTCAACACCTCCTCCCATAAAGCAACTGGTACCAAGGTACGTCCTCTGAAAAGGACGTCGTGCTCTGCTCCAAAGGAGAAACCATCAGGTGCCTATCCTGAGGATATCTGCGCACGCCGCGTCTCACATTCAGCATCCCCACGCTGTGTCTCTCTGACCCACTACAGTAGTGGAGGGGTGACTATGAGAGACTGAAGTAAGGTTGCCCCATCTCTATCCATAAAGGATATCTACAAAGTGGCTAGCTGCTCTATCGCCTCCTCGAGTAGCTGATTTCTCGTCCTCCTACCGAGATCATTGGCTACTACGTTCCCCTTCCCAGAAGTATAGACTATCTCAAAGTCATAGTCCTGGAGGAACTCGAGCCATCTTCGTTGTCTCAGGTTCAGGTCCTTCTGAGAGAATATGTACCTGAGACTCTGATGGTCAGAAAAGACTGTAAAGCGCTCTCCCATCAGGTAGTGTCGCCATGTCTTCAGAGAGAAGACCACTGCTGCTAAATCTAGGTCATGGGTAGCGTAGTTCTACTCATGCGGCCTCAACTGACGTGATACATAGGCGATCACTTCCCGCTCCTGCATCAGAACACATCTGAGTCCGGTCCCTGATGCATCGCAGTAGACTACGTACCCTACTCCCTCCTCCGGCAACCTCAAGATAGGGGCACTGGTCAATCTCTATCTCAGCTCCTGGAATCTCTGCTAACATCTGTCTGACCACACAAAGGGTTTACCATTCTTCTTCAAAGATGATGGTGGTGCTAAAACTCTAGAGAAGTCTGGCACAAATCTTCGATAGTATCCAGCTAGTCCCAAGAAACTCCGCACCTCCGTCACGCTCCTGGGTGTCTCCCAAGCTAGCACTGCCTCGATCTTCACAGGATCCACTGCAACTCCCGCCTCAGAGATGACGTGTCCCAAGAAGTGGACCTCACGTATCCAGAACTGACACTTAGAGAGCTTTCCATAAAGCCGGTGCTCTCGGAGTGTGTCTAGTACAACCCGCAAGTGGTAGGCGTGCTCCTCCTCAGTCATCGAGTAAATCAAAATGTCGTCGATGAAGACCACGACAAATCAATCGAGGTATGGATGAAAGATCATGTTCATGAGGCCCATGAACACCGCTGGAGCATTGGTTACGCCGAATGGAATAACCAAGAACTCATAGTGGCCATACCGACATCTAAAGGCCGTCTTCTGCACGTCCTCGTCCCGAACTCTGAGCTGATGATAGCCTGACCTGAGGTCTATCTTTGAGAACCACCGTGCTCCCTTGAGCAGATTGAAGAGGTCATCAATCCTCGGTAGTGGATACTTGTTCCTCACTGTCACCTGGTTCAGGCGACGATAGTCGACACAAAGTTGTAATCTCCCGTCCGCCTTCTTGGTGAACAATATCGGGGAAGCCCAGGGTGAAACACTGGGTCGGATGAAACCCTTGCCCTGCAAGTCCTCCAACTGTACTCGTAGCTCTCGAAGCTCAGCGGGGGCCATCCGATATGCTGTAGTGGATATCGGGGTTGTCCCGGGGTACAGATCAATATAAAAGTCTACCTCTCTGCGAGGAGGTAGTCCTGGAATGTCGTCGGGAAAGACGTCCGCATACTGATCCACCACTATAGGAAAACTAGGACTCCGCACGACAACTACTCCTAGGATGAGGCTAGCCAACTGATGAGTGATGGGTTGTCCACTCCTCTACGAGAGTCCATCCTATGCTGCGAAGGCTCCCTTCTCACCGGTGAAGGTGAACCTGCTCCCATCGGTGCGTACACATCGCACCTTTCTCCTAATATAGTCAATCTGTGCATGGAATATAGATAACCAATCCATGCCCAAGATGATGTTGTAAGGCCTCGACGTCGCTATAAGAAGATCCCAATTGAAGCTCTCTCCTTTTAGAGTAAGCTCACACTGCCGGCAATAGTGCGTAATCATCGAGTCTGCTCCCGTAGGAGTCTCTAGTCATAAGGATCGAGCCAACGGCTCTGTCGTAATCTCCGAGCTCCGAACAAGGGCAGCGACTATGAAAGAATGGCTCGCTCCTGTGTTTATAAGAACTGCAGCAAGGGTGGAATAGACACAGATAGTACCTCGAATCATCTCGAGCGCGCCGTGGTCGTAGGCCTCCGCTGCCTGGATCTGTTCCTGTCTCTGCCCGCCAGCTCCCGGTGGTCGGGGTGGACCTCTTGGTGGTGGTGGTGGTAGAGCCTCAAAGCGTCACCCACCACCTACTGCTCGTCCAGCTCCTATGCCTCGTCCGCCTGCTCCCTGTGGACTGCCACGGTCGACCCTCTGCCTCTGTCTCGGTGGCCCCTCAACCGTCTGCTGCTCCTCAGCACGGTGGGCCGGGCAGTCATGAGCCATGTGACCCTGCCTGCCGCATGTGTAGCACTGCATGCCTATCGAAAGACTGGCTCCGCGCTGTGTGCCCCACACTGCTGAGCCAGTGTCTTGAGGTCATATGCGTGAGGGTCTGGACTGCCTAAACGCAAGATTCATCTGTCGACTGCCTTTTGCAGAAGACTCTGCTACGTGCTACCCCACGGTAGGTCTCGCTGCTGAAGAAGGCTCAGCAAGAAAGCTCTCGATCAAAAGGGCCCGCTCCAGTACTCCTTCCTAAGTCGTAATGCTGAGGGAGATCAGCGATGCCCTGATCTCATGCCTCAATCCCTGATCAAAGGTCCGGGCCTAGAATAATGGGTCTCGTACCATGTCTGTCGAGTAGCACGAGAGATCGGTAAATCTCGCCAAGTATTGGGCGACCGTCAAGCTGCCCTGCCGCAGCTGTAGAAGATCCTAGATGCGCACCGCACGGAGGGTGGTTGGGACAAACTCTGAGCGGAAGAGGATCTAAAAGTCCATCCAGATAAGATATGCCTCATCGTGCACCTAGAGCATCAAGATCCACCATCGGCCCGCTGCCGCATGCAGTAGGCTCGCTCTGAGGATCACCATGAGGTCTGCTGGTGTCCTCACTAACCTGAAAACTCATACCACTGCCTCCAGCCAATCCTTGGAAGCCTGGGGGTCCGTCTCCCCATGGAACCTGGGCGGTCGCTGGCGCTGGAACTCGTGCAGTGCACTAAGGCGACGTGCATCGTCAGTGGCTGGGTCTGAAAGCAGCGGTGGCTCGGCGGGTAGAGGTATCGTCGGTGCCTCAGCTGTCAAAGGGCCCTGTACCGAGGCCTCGTCGCTCGGTGGGCTGTCGTCACGCACAACTCTCAGAACCCTAGCTGGCTTCCGTCGTGGGGCCATCCTAAAAAGAAACAGGTGTGCCACGGTCAAACAGTATACCTGGTGAGATGACATAAAGTAATCACAAAGAAAACTTGAAACACACATGCAATCAATGTTTTCGTGCATTAAGTCAGAAATCAGAAGTCAGGGTCCTGGTGTACGGATACGTCGGCCACTGCACCAACACTAGACTCCCTGGACTGATAACTACACCCAATATGCTTAACACTATTGCTTCACATAGAAAAAGAGCAGAGTCCCAAGTTCTGCGGTAGAACCTAACTCCTCTGATACCAATTTGTCACGACCTCTCCTCGGGGCCCGTGTCGTGACTACCCCAATCCCGCCTTCCATAGTCCAGGGGCTGGCAACTAGCACCAAGGCGTAAATCCTGGTAAAAGGGAAGGCATTGCCTTTGTAAAGTAAACAAACACCACAGAGCAAGCAAGCAGTATAAGTAATCACTAAGTAAAAATTGAGTACAACAGTAAGTGCGAAAAAGTAAGTGGGCCAGTATACAAACCCAAATTGAAAGTAAAGTACAACTGGAAAGGGAAAAACAACAACTTAAAAGTAAAGCTGCATCTTCGAGCCATCCACTGGAAATCCCACCTGAAGGGTGAGTACAGATGGCCTCCACAACTCCTAGGGTCCAGCCGTCCGCTCCGAGTACCTCCTGCCCAGTGGCCCACCTCCAGGTACCGTCCTGCTCCGCAAGCCTCAACCACGATCAGCATTGTCCGTCATCTACAACCAACACAATGTAGTGCGGGCATAGCCCATGCAGGGGTGAGTATAAGCTACTCAGTAGGGACCCCGAGACCCCCGAAGGTCTCCCAGAATCCACAAAGGGTAATCCAAAAAGGAAAGATACAATCACGAAGTAACATTCGACACTACTTAGGTATATGCCCATACATATACCTAAGTCATCAATTCCAGTACGCTCCAACTTCCGAGCCCAAGTACAACCCAGTACACATAGGAAAAAACAACCCAGTCCACACAGGAAAGCAAAACGTAATCCACACAGGATAGCACAACACAATCCAAAAAGGAAAGCAAAACAGGATTCATCTCACATAGGTATACTTCTTCGTATGATGATAGAGATGATCAGATGTAGCCACAGATTCATCTAAGTCGTCGGACCCACAAAGGATCGATAGGTACTAACCCCCGCAATGACCCACAAAGGATCTGAACTACATAGGATCGATAGGTAACTAACCCCCGCAATGACCCACAAAGGATCTGACCCACACAGGATCGATAGGTAACTAACCCCTGCAAAGACCCACACAGGATCAGACCCACACAGGATCTGTAGGCGATGGCCCACACAAGACCGCTGAGCGCTGACCCACACAGGATCTGTAGCACTGATCCACGTAGGATCGCTGAGTGCTGTAGTCTTCACCGTCGAATCCACTGAGGATCTCTGTACAGTCGTCGTCGTCGTCGCAGTCGCAGCCAGCTCTAGGGTTCCCGTACACAGCAAGCTCGTTCGGGAGGTTCCTCTTCACGAGCCGCGAGGCTGATATATCAACTGACACATATTCCAGAGTTGATGTATCCAAAAGTTCTGTATCGTCAACAGGAACTCAACGTCGTAGACGGCGCGTCAATCGGATGCCCGGTCTGAGAGTTATTGGCTTTTTCGTCCCAGGGGCCTGGTTAGTTTTTAAGTCAAAACCAACCTGACCGTACTCCACCTGTTTCCAAACCTCAGGCGGATTAATCCAAAAGATCCGTCTCAGTAAGATAAATCCATCAAAGTCGACGGCACGTCAATCGGACGTCTGGAGCTCAAGTTATAAGTGTTTCTGCTCCGAGAGCCCGGTTGGTTTTGAGTACGAACCAACCCGGCTGAACCCAAAGTACTCCGAAACTTTGAGTGTAATATGTCGAAATGACCGTCTCGGTCCAAGGATCACATCACTGCTGACGGTGCGTCGATCGGAGGTCCGCAGCCCAATATATGGGCAAAAGACCGAAAAGGTCTGAAAACGGGGGGTCTGGGCCAGGACCGACCCGGCCCAACCCCCCCTGGTTCAGCCCGAACCGGGTCTACCCGACCTGGGTCTGGTTCCGACACGGCTAGGCGCGACCCGGCCCGGCCGGCACGGCCCGGCTGGCGCTGGCCGGTTGGCCAGCGGGTCGGCTCGGCCGGTTACAACCGAGCGGAGTGGGGGGCGCGCTGCCCCCACGTGAAGGAGCCGTGGCCCCGCATGGGGCCGCCCTTTCCAGCGGACGCGGCTGGCTGCCACGTCCCGTCACCCTCCGGTCCCGCGCGGTCGCGGAACCGCACGCTGCCGTCGCGGCTTCAGCCGCGGCGGCTCCTTCCGGCGGCGCGCCGGCGAGCTGCTCCGCGGACCACCGGACGAGTTCCGGTGATCAAAAAAACACGCCGTCTTTACCAATGGCCCTCCTGGGGCCCGTCCTTCACTGCGAGGACCTCACATCACCCGTACGGATTGTTTTGTCGTCGTCCTCCATTCCGCACACCAAGAACGAAAAGGCCGGTGGGTTCGGACTTGTTCGTTGGTCTGCACCCACCGCGTTAGCGGTTTTCAAAATCTCACAACAAATATTTTATCATACTCCGCGGGTATATATCACAAAGATTTAAAAGAATCAAAACCCCTACCTCAACTTTGTAATCGAACGTGAGTTCGTCGCGGAATTGACCTTCGCAGAGAAGAGGATCGTCGCGTCGCAGAAGGGGCGTCACGGAAGAAGCGTTATGGAAGGAGAATCGTCGGCATCGCGAAACACGGCATCGCGTCATCGATCTCCGAGGGTTAAAACACATAGATTTAATTGCATCAATTAGAACCCATGCTAAGGATATATTTCTCAAAGAATTAAAAGAACCGCAATACCCTACCTCAATCAGTTGTTGATCGGAGATTGTTGCGGGGAAGGAACGTTGTGGAAGAAGCGTCGCGGAAGGAGGATCGTCACGTCGCGTCGTTGATCTCCGAGGATCCGGCGTTCTTCATCGCCCTTCGTCGGAGGCTGGTGTTCTTCGTGTTCTTCGCGTTCTTTGCGTTCTTCGCAAAGAAGGATGAAGATCTCCAAGACTTGCAGTTTCCTCCAATTCCTCTCAACAAGAAACCCTCGAGTAAACACGTGTTGGTCTTATTTTATTCCCATGCCAATGATTTGAAATTCAAAGTTAAGAAACGAACCATTAATTCGATGAATTAAATGTCACAACTTAACTACACAATTAATAGGGGTGTTTAGAATTTAAGAAAACGCACCAGTTGACTTTCATTAAAAAGGAGGTTTTCGCGGGTGCGTTACTTAGGGGGGAAGAAACGGTGGCACTCGTGCGGGCCCCACCTCACAAATATCCTACCAAGTGGGTAGGGTATTTTGGGTTCCACCCTATCCACTTAACTTAGCTTAAGTGGCTTTAAGTGGCTTTAAGTGAAATAAAATAAAGTTGTTGCACCACTTTATTTTATTTCTTAACTTAACCCCAAAAATTAAAAACCACACCCAAGAAAACGCAACTCCGGAAAAGGCATTTCTAAACAAATATCGGCACTGTGATTCCATCGGTGCCCTCGGAATTCGATTCCGAGCACCGGTTCAAAAGTTAGAAAAACCTGCTCGTTCGTTCACTAAACGTACCCGAGCCAAACTTTGGAAAATGATTCTGGGCACACCGGGCCTTGGAATCAGGTGCCTTCAGAAACTGCGTTCTTGTAAAATTCTAAAGAAAATTAAGAAAAAAAATTCCTTGAAATTTACGGGTCTTTACATAACCCTCCTTTATTCTTTCTCATTTCTCATTTCTAGCGTGGAACACTTCTCCCTCTCTTGTGTTGAGATCTTCCTCACCTAACCTAGGAATCAAGGTTTCTCCTCCATCCAGACTCCAAATAGATCTCCATAAGAAGTGTTGGATATGCATCATTAATAACTCTAATCCTATTTCTTTCAATATCAATTTATCTTTTGGTATCTTGTTCTATTTTTGGTGTGAGCACATTCTTCCTATTTTTATAGCATTGGTATTTTTCTATGATTTATTCCATTCTACTTCAAATCTAAAGCTGATATTAAATGAGGAGTTTTTTATGACCATAATGTAGGCATTCTATATTTATTTCCCAAAATTTTTAGTGTTTTCATATATTTCTCCATTGTGTGGAATACCGAACATTTCCACACATTGCCTTAAAATGTGTTTTTTCCTTTCTAAATAATTATACATGCATTATTATACCCCCATGGACCTTTTATAAGTGATTAAAGGTTGTGACCTTGTTAATTTACACCCCTTGGGTGTGCTAAATTAATTTCCCTCTCATGTGAAATTTTTTAATGGACCAAACACCTCTTAAGTGTTTGGTATGACCATGGGATTGATTTTCCTTACCTTATAATTGAACAACTTAGCTCCAAGATTTATTTTCCTATCTAAATTGATCAGATGGATTAATTTTAATAATTGATATTGGGTGAAAAGTATATTCCTAGTGATTCATGGTTTTATATATGGATTATATGAACTGTGATCCCTTGGTTGTATTGGTCTCAATGATTATAAATCTTGAGTGGTGATCCGTTATTATTATTATTAGTAGTAGTGGTGGTGGTGGTAGTACACCATTGACATTGGTTGTGGAACGATGGATAAGGGACTTGTTGAGTATGATTTTTCATGCTCCCTTACATCGGGTGTTGAGCATGAAGATTCTCACCATTATACGTTTTTTTGGGAAATGGGCATGACGTTCCACCTTTCCTCTATATCGGGTGTTGGACATGACGACTCACTTCACCTATCTCAAGTGACAAGCAAGACATATCACATTGATTATGAGATTCAAGGCATATACCCTTTTCTTGAGCTTATAGTCTCATTAGACTAGTTATGGATGCCTGAGTTATGCCCCGGGTCAATCTAGCATCTAGTATCCATGTATATACCCACTTATGTCCTCAAATACTTAGTGTATATACATTTATACAATATATAACTATATATATACTATTACTTATATATATATATATATACAAATTAGAATCTTATAACAGCCTATACCGAAGTATATAGAGTCATCCAAGTGTCCTGTAGGAGTCTGATATAGTTGGTATTTATTTCTTCATCATTGTTTATTATTCATTTACCTACACACTACTTAGCTATGTACATTTCCTGGATTATTTCTAGACACCATTAGTGGTGGCTCACTGAGTTATCTCACACCCTACTCGGGTTGCCTTTGGTACCTGAGTAGACCTCGTGTCTGCAGGTATGGATAAGGGAAAATTCCCTGCTACAGATGTTTGATTTGTTTTACATATAGAATGAAGCATGGGAACAAAGAACAAATCATATGCTCGTGATGCTAGTGGAGTAGTCTTTTGGCTTATTTTGTATAGCATGTTGTATATGTTTGTCCCATGCTTCCCCCTTTTTATATATCAAAATGTCATGACATCATTTTGTTTATGACTCGGCCTATGTTATTTTGATTATTATTATTTCTTTTGGTTATTTACACTTATGCAGTTATTTATCATATTTGTTTCTATTATGCCATCTGTTATATTATGCTTCTTCTATTGTCTGTTTATTTATCATGTTTGTTTTGCCACTATAATGTGAGGTTATAGTCTCTCCACTATACCATATTAGACCCTCACTATTATTTGGAAGCCTCTGTTGTATGGGGATGCATGCTTGAGTATATGTGACCCACCATCTCAGGCCACCAGTTAAGTGGATCCTGGGTCGGGATGTTACAAAGTGGTATCAAAGAATATTTTCCTTTTATCTTACTATTTGGGTATTATATAGAAGACTAAGACATAATGGGATTTGGTAATGAGCATGTTCTTGGGAGTAGCTAACCCATGTATAGGGGAAACCAAAATTACATAGGATGGGTTAATGCTCTTTTGATTTTTTCTTGTTATAATTGATGCAAATTCACTATTGGGTGAGCACAAGCCTTGTGATATTATTATTATTTATGTTATTGATTTTTAACTTGGACCTTGTCATGTAAAGGAAAGGAATTAGCATATCATGCATCATTATAGGCACATTAGGACTAATATGTCATGAATTTTTTCATACCACGTCTACTTTTTTGCATGCATTTTTCTACTATATATAGTTAATACCTGTATTTTTATATATTGAAATGTGTTGAAATTTCTTGCATGGAAAATATAATTGGGTCAATTAAAGTGCCTAAATTAATGTAAATGGTGTTTTCCCACATAGGTTGGTGATAACATCTTAATTAGCTAGTTATACTATATTGAGGGTTTTGTACCTATGAGTTATATGGTCATGTTACTGAAGGTTCCGGGCGCAGCAAAACCATGGTTGGGACGACACCCAATTTTGATTTTTACCATGATCAGTGATTATTACAGGATCAATATGACGATGAAATCCAATCTCCACAGAATATAATCAAAGATTTAGATAAATAAAAAGAGGCATGAAACCTTTAGAGAGGATCTTTCACATCATGTTTATAATTAATTTAATTAATTTCATAAAGAAAAATAATACCTGTGTCTTTGGCATTTTTATTCGTTGATGATTTTGATCATATGGATTGACCCTTCTGGATTATCTCATTGTGGTTTTAAGGATCTAAACTAGAATTCCTCTAGTAGTGATCCACACGTGCTTCGATGGCCTCTGGTTGACACCGCTCGTTCTTCGGGTGCTAGTGTGGCGAAGCGAGTTTCTTGTGTTGGTCATTCTTGATCGCTTGTTATTCAACCTTGAAGAATGTCTCTCGTTCTTGAAAGGGGAGAGAAGAGGATTTGAGAGAGAAATTGTTTGGCTCAACAATTCTCAATTCACCAAGTGTGTGGTGTGGTGTATGGAACAATAGGGGTACTTTCCTATTTATATTCATGGAATTTCATTTACAATATTTAATTACATAACAACAATTAAATAAATTCATGAACTTAGAGAAAACTCATGCATTTAATAATAATACCGCGTAATTATTTATAGTGCACCAACTTGCGCAAAACAGAATTATAAATAAAATTACACATCACAAAATAATAGCAGCGTTATTTTAATTTATTTCAACTAGTTAAATAATTATTTACCATCTTGAAAATAATTATTTTACTACCAGACCAACCTTGGTCCGCTCAAACTCCACTTCCATTTATTGAACACCCGAATAAATAAATAAATAAATTATTCTCTTAAATAAATATTTTATTTACAAACTAGTAAATAAATATTTATTAAATGTTTAGAAAATAAATAAATATATATTTTATTTAATTTATGAAATCATCTTAACGTGAATAAAATTATTCCACGTTCTTGAGAATAATATTTATCTCATTAATTAAATTCAAATATAATTTAACCGAGACCACCAAAAACACTTAGTGTGTGACCCTCTGAGATTTTTTCTCATTGGCATTAGGCGGGCTTACCTAAAGTCCAAAAGTATTGTCTATAAATGGGTTAAGGCACCCAAGAGAAAGAACATAAAGTCGCAACAATGACATCTACATATAAATTCTCATTGTGTAATATAATCCCTTTTTCGTAATATCTCATCAAGAAGGTTTCATGATTGTGTCATAAACTTTTATGCTTGATACGTCATTATTTGACTACCTGAAATAAACTCGTCATTACACCATGGCCATGGAATTTCATGCGACCGTTATATTTCAATCAAATGGTCAAGATATCAACTTCCATAAATGGAAGGGGCAAATCCTTCCTCGACTTATCCATTAATAACATTCCACTCGTGACGCACCCAACGTACCCTACTTCCCGCCAACTGTCTGCATGACAGTTTTCATCAGTAAATCAAAGTGCGTAAGTCATGACACGTATTAATGATAATCTTAAAGTCTAAGGATCATTAAACACACTCGCAGATAGAAATATCTGATGACACCAAAACATGCGGAATTCCTACTAGTGGGTCTGTTCTCATAATCTCATATCTTGGAGATTACCAAGTGCGAAATTAATGAGAGGAAGTCTCATATGCTTATGAGTACTTGCACATGACAGTTTACATGCTATGTGTCCCATCATAGCATGTCATCCAACTGCAGAACTATATTTAAGAATATTATTATAGCATTCCAAGGTTCTCATCATAGTGGGGAACTGACATGACCTTATCAATGCAACAAATACTCTAGGACATTATTAAATTATAGTCATGCAAAATAATGAACAATATTTAATAATACATTAAATATCCATGTAATCAAAGAAAAACCACTTGGTTCTAGGACACCAACTCTTACAGTTACATCCTATTACCAGATGTAAAGGCTAGGGTAAAGTTAAATGACATGCCATTATAATCTTTAAGAAGTATGGATTTTATAAATTTAAAATGGGGACACACCTAATTAGACCATGATATATATCTATATATTTATATAAAGTCTATGAACTAAAGTGAATTCAAATATTTAAAAGAAAATGGTTACCACTAAATGGGATGTCAATTATAAAGTAAAGGGTGTTTTCCTCTATACCTTGTAATTAAAACTCCATATATTAGAACCCCTACTATCTTATATGAGACATAGACTCAAACTTGACCTTAGTGGTGGGTATTTGGGGGGTGTATCTTACATTATTATGGCATGTTATGGTCTTTCTTACTCACCTAGACCTAGATTTAGGAGTAGGAAGAGAGGTGTGTTCCTTTCATAAGAAGGATTTGTATATGTCCTAATTATCTATCTATAATTCTTTCAACTGCTAAATTACCTTATAAGTCATGTGTTTGGAATTGTAGAATCATGCCACCCTGGCAGCCTCAAGTAGTACACCCTAAAGGTGATGGAGACTGTGCACCGAAGGTGGTGGGCCATGAACTATCGATGATACCTATTGTAGTGACACCTGTGGAACCACCTGTTATTCCCGATATGGGCAATAACATCTAGTTTAGAGAGGGTTTCTTCCACATGATGCAGTCTATACAACGTGTTTATAGACCTTCCTAGACTATGGAAAAGTTGACTTGAGAGTTTTAGTAGCAGCATCCTCCCACCTTTTTAAGGGATGGCAGACCACATGCTATAGAGTCATGGCTTGAGGGTATTCTTTCTATTTTAGAGCATCTGGAGGCACCTCCATAGTGGAGGGTCAAACTCACTCCCTATATGATATGTGATTCTACAAATGATGGTGGGATGTTATTACCCAGGAAAACCGACATTGAGATATGGTCTGGGCATACTTTCATATGATCTTTTATGATTATTTCTTTCCATATACTCTGAGGGGTGACTAGGCTAGAGAATTCATGAACCTCCAGTAGGGAGCCATGTCTTTCGTGGAGTATTCTTCTCATTTTACTGAGCTACGACATTTCTCACCAACCCTATCTAGTGATGATCTTATGATTGTGAGGTTATTTGAGGATGGTATGGTATAATCAATCCAATCACAGTTCAATGTCTTTCGGATAATGACTATTTCTGATATAGTTAACCAAGACCTCATTACTAAGCAGAATATGAGGGAAGATGATGGTGGAAACTAGGGAAGTTTAGCACCCAGACCTAGCAATATTTCCTCAGGTGAGAGAAAGTGACATTTTTAGGTTTCTAATGGGGGTAGAAGTTGTAAGCCATCTCATACTTATGGCTTCTTAATATGTCACTAGTGCGGGAAACTGGGACATATCAAACCCTAGTGTATGCAGGATCTAGTAGAATGCAAAGGCTGAGGTAGGATGGGGAATATCCAGTGCTTCTGCATGAATTTTCCATTAGTAACTAATAATCGAGGATCTACACCTACCCCACATTCCAGAGCGGGGTCAGTAGCATCTCACCAGGTAGGCACCTAGAACACCACTAGCTCCTTAGGCTGAGGTGGCGGTCGAAGGAAAGGTAATTCGACTTAGGACATGTAGTGATAGAAGAGAGAGCCTGCTCGGGGTAGTCAAGTTGTGACTTAGGGCCATAGTGTGGTCAAATTACATGTAGTGCAGCCTATGTTAGAGGAGCAAAGGGCCAAACCTTCTACTAGTTGATGTACTATTCTAGTATCCTTTACTTAGTGTCTACTTTATTTGACACAAGAACGTCGTATTATTTTATATTTAAGGAAATTGTGGAGGGTTTGGGCCTCAAGATAGAGTTTTTTGTGTCATGGTGACTCTTGATACCCCATTGGGTATCCGATCAAATAGAATTCTCCATTATAAGGATTTCCCCTTCAGATAGGCAGATATCTTTTTATATGGAATATTTTCATCTTTGAAATTATAGGGTTTGATATAATTAATGGGATGGAATGGATAGTTCCCTATCGAGTCCATATTGATTATTATCATCAAAGGGTAATTTTTACATCACAAGAGGGTAGTAGACATATCCACAAGGGAGAATGGGATACCCATGCGTATTAGGATGGACCTAAGAATCAGGGGATGGGTAGAGTGATAGCCTAGATTGGTAGTCTCTTCTTGGATCATTTGGGGTTATGACTCACTATTTTTCCTCCTATGGTGGATCATTTTAGGGATGTATTCCCTGGTTAATTTTATAGAATACCTCCGGTGAGAGAGGTAGAATTCACTATTGAGCTAGTTCCATGAGTGAAACCAATGTCCATTCCTCCTTATAGGATGAAACCTATAGAGATTTTGGGTCTCAAGAAATGGTTGGAAGCAAAAGGTTTTATACACCCCAACACTTTTCCATGGGTTTCACCGGTCCTTTTGCAAATAAAGTGTATGGTACCCTCAGGCTTTATGTGGATTACCAATGGTTGAATCAGCTTATGGTAATGAACTAGTATCCACTGCCTTAAGAAGAAGACTTCTTTGATTATCTCTGAGGAGAGAGGGTGTTTTCAAAGATTGATTTTAGGTTGCTCTATCATTAGGTGTGTGTCAGGTCATCATACATACCTCACATGTATTTCCAGAGTAGGTATCATCTTTATGAGTACCTGGTAATGTCATTTGGTCTCATGAATGTACCTTCCATTTTCATGGCTCTAATGAATAAGGTTTTCCACTCATACCTTGATTCTTTTGTGGTAGTCTTTTTGAAAAAAAAAATTAGTGTATTTACATTCTCAACAAGACCATGACATACATCTTGAGATCATTATGAATACACTGAGAGAGAACTAGATTTACGCTAAGCTTAGTAAATTCCACTTTTGGATCAATAAAGTTCACTTCTTGGGTCATATCATCATAGAGTTAGGAGTGTTATTAGACCTAGAGAAGGTGAGAGTTGTAGTTTCCTGGGATAATCCCAAGAATGTCTTTGACTTACAGACTTTCTTGGGGCTATCCGGATATTATAGACACTTCATCTTGGATTTCTCACACTTATCAGCTCCTCTTACCGATCTGACTAAGAAGGGTGTGAAATTAGTATGGTCAGAAGCTTGTAAAGAATCCTTTTAGGAGTTAAAGGGTAGATTGACTTCAGTACCAATCCTGATTCAGTCAAAGCTAGGAAAGAGTTATACAGTTTATTGTGACACATTAGGTATTATGATTAGATCATTTCTGATATTGGATGAGCGAGTCATAGCATATGGATCCTATCAGTTATGAAATCATGAGTGAAATTACTGGATGCACAACCTCGATCTAGTGACTGTTGTTCATGATCTATGTTGTTGGAGATATTATTTACTTGGAGAGACTTTTGTGGTATTCACGAATCAAAAAAGCCTCAAGTACATCCTTACACAACATGATCTGAATCTTGAGCATCATAGATGGGTTGAGTACCATAAATCCTTCAATTTTTAGCTTACATATATGCCTAGAAAACAAAATGAATTATTTAATGCTCTAAGTTATAAGGATTAGACATGGGAGTTTTAGGAGTCCAATATTGAATGGCATTTTATGGCCTTATTTTTAGAGATGCATGTTGAGGTTCAGTAGGATCGTTGGTAGACTATCCTATTAGATTTTTCAATGACCTCTACCCTTATGTAATAGGTGAAAATGAGGAAAACATCATATCCTAAGGGCTTAGTCCTAAGGAAAAGTATCTCATATGATTATTCATCTTTTAGTAGGACCATGGATGAGGATGAGACCGTACACTTTCATGGATGTGCATGGGTCCCATCAGGAATCAGAGAGAAGATGATATGGGAATTACATGCCCTAGTTTGGTTAGTGTATCCTAGTGTTTCCAAGATGTATTGATAATTACATTGCCAGTATTGGTGGCCTACTATGAAATGGGATGTAGTTGGTTTTATCACTCGGTGTTCAACCTTTTAGCTGGTGAAGGTGGAACATCAGTGACCTACAGAACTTTTGCAGTCGTTATCCATTCCTGAGTGGAAATGGGATGATGTCTCTATAGAATTTGTGTTTTGTTTACCTAGATCACCTCATGGTAATAATACAGTTTAGGTAGTCATTTATCATTTTATGAAGGTTACACATTTGTTACTTATTCGAGAGAGATTCTTGGTATACGAGCTAAGGGGACTATATGTCAGGGAAGTCATGCATATTAATGGAGCTCCATGATATATCATATTTGATATGGATGGTCATTTTCACATCTTGGTTCTGGAAGGGGTCATAGAAGGCCTTGGGTATATAGGTTCTTCTAAGTATAGCTTATCATCCTCAAACCGATGGACAAACAGAGCATATTATTGAGGTGTTAGAGGAAATGATTCATGCATGTGTCCTTGACTTTGGGGGTTCTTGGGAGAAATGTATACCCCTTATTTAGTTCACTTATAATAATATTTTTCAGGTTACCATTCGTATGTATCTCTATGAAGCCTTATATAGTAGACCTTACCGATCAACTATGTTCTGGTTAGAGGTAGGGGAGGAAGCTTTGCATGGACCACATCCTGTCAAAGAGACTTTAGAGTAAGTCCAACTAATCCGAAAGTGCATGTTTAAAGCTTAGTCCAGAAAATAGTCATATGAAAATTGACACTAAATACCTCTTGAGTTTAAGTTTAAGGATTGGTATTTATTATGATTTTCACCCAGGTTGGGCCATCAATGAATTTGTAGTTAGGTAAATCTTTATCCTCAATTAGTCATACCCTTTGAGGTAATAAAGAGGATCAAACTAGTAGCTTATTAGATATCAATTCCTTAGAGATATCGTTTTATGTATGATGTATTTCATGTATTACATCTTCATTGATAATATTCATACACATCATATGTTTTCAAATTTGATAAGGTTGAGTTAGATGTGGATGCTTCCTTTAAGGAGTATCTTGTGTGTATCGTGGATCGGAGCGTGAAGACACTATGGGGTAGGTTAGTTCCTTTGTTATGGGTTCTATGGAAGTATGATCGAGTTCATGATGAGACTTGGGAGTAGGAAGCTGATATATAATATCAATGTCTAGAAATTTTCTCAAATGATCTCTCTTTACCCTTATATGGCCAACTTAGGGATGGATTGCATTAAGGGGGAGAGGTTGTAACAACATGGATTTTCATGATGGTACGGATCATTTTTTCAGTTTAAATTCCTTTATTTGTCCCTTGTAATGGTACTTAATGGAGTCATAAGGGTCAAGAGGGTGTTTGGAGCTTGTTATGAGCCCAGAACCCCAAATTTTGGAGAAACAGGCTAGGCCGCATGGTTAGTAGAAATTGTGCTGCTCAGCCTGCACAATTTCCCCTGACCGTTCAGGGCATTTCAGAAGGGAGTAGGGGGTGAATAGTTTGTTTACAACCATTTGAACCAAGGTTCACACCCATGTGAGAAATTTCAGATTTTTGATAGTGGGTCTCATACAGCTTGCGTACAGGTAGGAAAATCATGCACTTAGCCCATGTGGGGTCCTCCTTAGGAAGTGGTGTGGCATACGGTTGGTGCACGGTTTGGATAAACATGTGGATAAACCATGTGGCCATATCTATAAGGTTTAATTTAACACTTTTCCCTTAATGAACTTAAAATCTTAATGCTTTTTTCTCCTTTCTCCTTTCTCATTTCTAGTATGCACCACTTCTCCTCATATTCCATTGAGCTCCACCTCACCTAAACTATGAATAAAGGTTGGTCCTCTATCTTGACTCTGAATTGATCGCCATTAGAAGCATTAGATCCACATAGGTAAGAACTCAAATCCTATTTCTTTCTATATCAGTTTATCTTTCAGTCTCTTTTTATATTTTTAGTGTGATCTCATTCACCCTATTTTCACTGCATTGGTTTGTTTCTCCAATTTCTTCTATTCTACTTAAAACATGAAGATGATATTGGATGAGTATTCATATATGACCTTAATGTAGGTGTTCTAGATTTCTTTCCAAAAAAATAGTGTTTTCGTAGCTTTCATTGTTGTGTGTCATGCTAGACATTTCCACACATCACCTTAAAATGTGTTTCTCCTTTCTAAATAATTATACACACATTTTTATACTCTCATGGGTCCTTGATAAGTGATTAAATGTTGTGAAATTTTTAATTTCCATCCCTTGGGTGTGATAAATTAATTTCCCTCTCATGTCAAATTTTTTAATGGACCAAACACTACCTAAGTGTTTGGATTGACCATGTAATTGATTTGAATTACCTTATAATTCACCATCTTAGCTCCAAGATGGATTTTACTTGATAAATTAATTATGTGTATTAATTTTAATGATTTATAATGGGTGGAAATTCCATGCTTAGTGATGCATGCTTTTATATATGGATTATACGAACTATGATCCCTTGGTTATATTGGGCTCAATGATTATAATGCTTAAGAGGTGATCCCTTGTTATTATTATTATTATTAGTACTCCATTTACATTGGTTATGGAATGATATATAAGGTACTTGTTGAGTAAGATGTTTCACACTCCCTTACATCAGGTGTTGAGTATGAAAACTCTCACCATTATACTATTGTTTAGGCAATGGGTATGGTGTTCCATGTTTCCTCTATATCAGGTGTTGGGCATGATGACTCGCCCTACCTATCTCGAGTGTTGGGAAATATTTCTCTCATTAATTATGAGATTTAGGGAATATACCCTTTTCTTGAGCCTATAGGCTCATTAGACTGGTTATAGATGCCAGAGTTATGACCCTGGTCCAGCTAGCATCTAGTATCCATGTATATGCCTACTTATTTCCTTGCATAGTTAGTGAGTATACATGTATACAGTATATAACTATATATATACTATTATTTATATATATGTGGTTACTGATCAAACTCTTATACCATCCCATACCGAAGAAGGTAGAGCCATCCAGGTGTCCTGTAGAAACCTGATCTAGATGGTATTTATTTCTTAAGCACTATTTATCATTAATTTACATGCACACTACTTAGTTATGTACACTGCTTGGATTATTTCTAGACACCATTGGTGGTGGCCTACTGAGTTATCTCACACCCTAATTGGGCCACCTTTGGTACCCGAGTAGACCCCATGTTTGTAGGTAAGGATTAGGGAAAATGACCTACTATAGATGCTTGGTCTTTTTTACATATGGAATGGAGCATGGGAGTATAGGACCGAGCATATGCTCGTGATGCTAATGGAGTAGTATTTTGTACTTTTAGTATTTTGTTTATCATATTGTATATTCCCATCCCATTTTTACCCCTTTTTGTATATCATCATTCCATGACATCATTTTTTATATGACTCAACCTAT
The DNA here is from genome assembly GCA_963277665.1 of Viscum album. Classification (NCBI taxonomy): domain Eukaryota; kingdom Viridiplantae; phylum Streptophyta; class Magnoliopsida; order Santalales; family Viscaceae; genus Viscum; species Viscum album. Next base: position 1,468,350,834 of record OY728143.1, read on the forward strand.
GGGATTTAGATTATTATGAATGTTATTTGTTATTTACGCTTCTACAGTTATTTATCATATTTATTTCCACAATGCCATGTTTTATATTGTGCTTCCATTTTTGTATGATTATTTATCATATCCATTGTGCCACTCTAATATGATGGTATAATTTCCCCACTATACCATCTTTTACCCTCGCTAATAGTCAGAAGCCTTTGGCATATGGGGAGGTGTGCTTGAGGTTATGTGACCCACTGGCTCGGGGCATCGATTTAGTGGATCCTGGGTTGAGACGTTACAGAAACCCAATGAAAGCACCTCTAACCAATCCACCATAAATTCATATGTTGTAGTAGTTTATTAGAAAAAATGAATCTCTATAATTTTTTGTAACACCCTGATCCAAAAACCACGAAACCGGTGCCCTAATCCAGTGCTCCAAAGGGCCTCAAGCATGACTCCCCATATTCTCGAGGCTGACGATAATTAGTGAGGGTCCATAGGTGGTATGGTGGGGAGAATATACCTTTGGTCAAAGTCTAACACAACAAAAATAAATGAAATATCATATACATCACATCTATACAAAATAAGCAGGTTCTAAAGTAACAATTCCCAACCCATGAAATATCATACCGATACCGCAAATAGAATAGGAAATCATACATATAAGTTAGGTAAAGTACAACATGGTCTAAAAGTGATAAAAGAGGAAAAACTAAAAGATAACAAAAGCCCAAAAGTCCTAAGATTTATCTTGTATCCCAAATCCCAACTCCAATCCTAGACATAACATCAAGAATCAGTTTTAGGGCACTTTCCTTTCCTGACCTACATCCATGAAGTCAGTTTAGGTACCAAAGGGTGACTTGAATAGGGTGTGTTTACAAATTAGTAGGTCACTTCCAATGATGTATAATGAAAATATAGTATGTATGTGTAAACCACAATGGTGTGAAACATATAATTGAAGCAGTAATAATAATAATAATCAGTGAAAATAAAAGGAACCAAGTCAACCCTTGAGTCTCAAGGAGACAACCTGGGCTGATCCTACCTACCTCAGTTAATGTTGGTCTCTAAACACAAAGGAGGTATCATGGACGAATCTATTTCCAAGGTACACCACCAAGGAAACCACAATAATGTAACCTGAAAGAATCCACATGGATAAACTATTCATTTCCTTCTAGAAAATCCAAGAAAATTAATTCATCAAGTATGATCTCAAGGGACCACTCTTAATGTTCAGAGGCATGACTTGATTGCAATACATGGTTCACACACAAGGTGTTACATACTGATATTATTGAGTTGAATTTAGAGATCTTATCCCATGATATTCAATAAGGGTACCCCTAAAGAATCCATGACATTAATCCATGGAATTTAATAAGTAAAAAAATTTCCAAAATCCAAGGAGGATCCTACCCATGTCATTCATAATAATGAATCTATGTATAATCCATTAGCTTGCTCAAGGAATTACATAGTATTAAAACTCATTGATTCCAAAGGTTTCTTCACACCCATTCATTCACATGTGTCCCCTAATGTAATCCTAGGATCATCCATGAAATTCCATGCTAATATCATTCTTAAGGAATCTGAGGAGGTCATATAGGGAATTCCATACTCATAACCATTTCCAAGAATTCCAAACATGTAATTATTCCACAATTAAAATAATAAAAAATTATAAAATCCAAGACAAGTTCAAAATTTTGATTTAAATCACATTTTTAATTAAGTATTACATATCTGTATACATCAAGGTGGTCCTAGGGGTCATCCTAGGAATCCTAATTTCCATAATAAAGCATTATGACACTGAGGGTAGCTCTAAATTACCCCAATAGTTCACCCAAAAGCTTGTAATAAGGCATAACCCGCCTCTTTAAAAGTTTCAACAATGGTCTACCAAACCCAACACCCTTTTATACATCCAAGGTAGTTTCTAAGACATCAAAGTGGAATTTAAAAAAATAGATTAACTTTAGTTCAAGTGTCTGATGAGTTAGAATGAATGCACTAGATAAAGATGCAATACAATGGTGATACTTTGAGGGAATATAATGAGACCACCTACCTTAGTTAAGAAAAGTTCCACTTATCATGTGTCAAAATTTGGTTCGATAGGAAATAAGAGAAATAGAGAAACTATAAAAATCCCTGAAAATAGGTAATTTATATTAAAAAAAGTGGGAGATACTTAAACTATAAGGAAAATCAAGATTGGAAGGTAGATGAGCTATAGTCTTACCAAAATCCTTCCAATGTGATGAATAGAAGAAAAATCAGAGGTGGATTTATAGAGATACACCTAAGAACCAAGAAGAGGGGAAAGGCCTCCCGTGCTACTACTTCTACCTAAAAAGAGGGTAAAGTTTAGGTTAATAAAGAAAGGGGTAAAGGTGTAAAAAAACATTTTGACCCTCTTTAAAAAAATATTCCAGAACCCACTAGATAGTCAGTGGTCTGCTACAATTTGAATCATCTACCTTGGCCACTCCCCGATACTCCCATGAGCTCTTGACTACCTCATGATCCCCGCTCTATTTCCAAAACACCCCTCTTGGGAGCCTCAAATGTTTATAACTTCACTCTATGGTCTGATTCAAAGTTTGTCCCATCCACCACTTCAAAAACTTAAAAAGCCTCTTGAAAACCAAATTCCCATATGAACTTAAGGCATTAAAAACTCCCCACCATAACACTTATCATCCATGATAAGTCTCAATGGTCCTATAACCGCCTCCCCTAAACTATGTTGGTCACTACTTCAAGTTCATTCAACCTCATTCTATTTTTAAATTCCTAAGACACCACCAAGGAACAACCTTCAATTTAAGGTGCTCTGAATAACAAAACTCAAGTCAATGCCTATTTCTATTACCAAAACACCAAGATGGTTCTTAACCAAGCTTATTTATCCTGAAGCATGATAAGTTCATCATCCAAATACTCAATCGGCCTATGGTTCTACCCACTATACACTTCATCTTAAAACCACAATATTCTAATGTTTGGTACTTATGCCATCAGAAAATCCAATTGAAGCATTAGTCTTGTGTTCTATCAATATGCCTGATGTGGTTCCAAAATAACCACACACAAACCTATATGAGATAACTGATTAAACATCAGTACTCATCCTCATCTTTTAAAACCAACTGAGGATGGACATATAACCACAATCTATACACAAGCTAGGAATATATCATTTTTTCCTTGAAATGCTTGGTTTGATTCACGAAACAAATCCATCATCACCAAGATAACATTATTAATGAGTTTTTCACTTACCACATCCAAACCTATATGATAATTTCATTCAAACCATTTCTAGTTGGATTATCTTGAAAATATGTGGATTTGGCTACTGATGTGTCGCCAACTAACTTGATCATGATGCCTTTATGCCTAGAGGAATCCTGGATTCACCCAAACATGATCACTGGATTCTACAACTGACCCCTAGTGAAGTTACAAGGTTTGATTTTCAATTTTCCAAATGTTCATTGTGTCCTACCATACACACTGACACACCTTAGATCCAAGCACCCTCAGATCGCTTAAATTCTTCCCAAGCCTAAATCCAACACTTAGTTTCAATCCACCGCGGCATTTGATTTTCTATTTTTCATTCCCTAAGGGATCCAGGTACACACTTAATTAGTTCCTTACCATTATATTGATTCCACTGTGACTAATCCATGGTCGGTTCCACATTCCCACGACCCTACCAACACAAGGGTCATGTACACATGACCAAAATGTCACTCCCCGCCAAAGGAGTGTCATTGTCGTCACCTCAATTGAACAACTCTCAACCACCATGTCCCATGCTCCATTTATCACCAAACTCAAGGATTGGATGTGGTTATCCTGCTCTGACCTGAGCAGTAGTACAAACATCACCTATCTCCCATTCCTGGCTTCCAATAACAATACCCATGACATTTTTCGATATATGTTCCATAGTGAGGGTTTCTCCCTCCAACGATCGATGGTGAAATCCCCATCATACGGCTTCACCAATATTTCTCCTCAAGCATAACCTCCATGGTATCCATGTAAAAAAAGCATGTGCCTCTAGTTTGAGCCATGATTAATGCATTCTTGCAACACCTAATTCATTTTTCTTGTTCAAACATGATCATCTATGTCATTGCACTATGATTCCTTTATGATGTCACCTTTAACTATAGGGGCATCTCAAGAATCCCATTTAGAGACCCCAAGAATCCATACTTATAAGCATCTCTTCCACTCTTGGTTACCACACTACAAGAGGGACTCATCACCCAAAATCATTTATGGCCCTTCAACTCTTTTCCAAGCATTCGTGAACTAAAATTTATCATGGAACTACCGCCACTACACCACTTTATCTTCTCCAAGACTGAATGATTCTTTTTGGAATAATGATGATATGTTTTACCAAACCAAAACTCAATAGTCCCCACACATATCTAGAACACACCTCCTTTTTCTATTGAAAACAATAGGTAATCACTCCCCATCCACTGATTACATAACCCCAACAGTATCGCGCACCTCTGACATGTGTCAGTTGCCTTGATCCCATCAAACCTTAGGGTCACACATTCTCTTAAGACCATTTACCAACCCAACACAAGGTCCCATGAGTCGTGCATTACCAAAACTAGGCTCAAATTCCCACTCAATAATCCAACCATTCCTCTATCTTGTTATCCTCATCGGGCTTGAGGTATCCATAATGTTTGCATCCAATAAGATTGACATCACTCATGAGCAATTCTACCCCCTACAGGTACCTCAATACCACCCATTACTCAGGTGGAAATCCTACCTAGAGCATCTAATTTACCTTTCTACACACTCTTTCATAATGAGAAACCATAGGGATAAGCATCACATTGATCTCTCCCTCGCATCTAGACTAGATTCCACAAGAACTGGCACTCAGGGTGTCCCAAACCCCAAAAGATGAGGTAACTCATAAGCCTTAATCAACCCCTATAAGTGTATCCTTTCTTACAAGGAACCACATGCCCCAAAACCATAATAATAATCTGAACTATCTCTCCTAAGATGAGCATTTTCAAGGCATACTCATGCCTAACCACATGCCTTCAAGCACTTCACGTACCTCGGCTCCAACCCAGGGCATTTTACCATGCTTTACTAATCCTAGACTTACCCATTAGGGTTCATCATTGACTATGATATCAAAAGCATACTAGGTAACAACATGTCTAGGCATCCAAATAACCATTACCTCTTAAAAGAAACTTTAAAACCAAGGCACTATCACACAAGTTCTTAACTCGGGAAACTAATTCAGATAACACACCTAATATACACCCTTAATAGAACCACCTACAGGCTGATATCATTAATCCAAGGCATCTACCCATGATTCATGGATATAAAATCATCCAAGGATTAGGTCAATACCTCTTTTGGATACCTTTAAAAACAAAAGTTGATTCACCAAACCTCGAGTTGCATCCGGAAACATAAGTCTCACCCACCTAACAAAATTCTATGACTCGCATTAACATAGGGTCATGAAAAAACTCTAGATATCATCTAAATGTCACTCAGAAACTAATATATCATCACTGACCATCCATCCTAGGGGATTACACAACCCACAAGGGTCACAACTCCAACTAGGGTCATAAAATAAAAACATCCCACTACCCAACACAACGAGCATCACCAAGGTCTCAAAAAACAGGCTCTCACTCTATCCTCAAAACCCAAACTTAGATCACACACCCAAGACCTATGCCCAATCATGTCTTATCTCAACATCCCAACCACTTGTATAGGATTCATGATCACATATACTGATTCATGACATGGATGCCCCTATGAGCCCCACCCACTACTCATGGCCATAGGTCAACTCAAAAGACTTATAGTTTCAAGATCGCACTAGGATTCCATTACCTACATAGGTCCCATATTTTAGTTCCTTTATTCACATTTAGAAATCATACTTTAACTCCAAACATTTTTTAAATAAGGAGAACCCCTTAGGAATTCCAACATAGGATTCACATTTTAATCTTTTTAGATCCCATTAAGATTTTTTCTTTTTAAGGGATTCACCTTTGAGATATTTTTATTCAATAAAATTCACATTAGGTTCTCCCATTATTCATTAGGCAAAATGATTTTCTCATAAAAATACCAAGTTCCAAGGCCTGGTTAGATAAGATTCCATTCAAAAGCTATGAGGGGAAACTTCTTATAGGTTTCTTACTATTGCTTTATTTAACCAAGACCATCATTAAATTTATCTATATCTCATGTATCATACACATTTTAGGACTTTATAATTTTCCAAGCTTGTCACTCTGGTGTCATTATATGAAGTGTCAAACACAAGTTATAGAGGAAAATACTTTATAAGTTGTAATTGGAAATCCATTTAACTGAAACCAATATAAATTCAAAATTAATAAAACACATGCTATAATTTCCAAGGATTTCCATTTTAATTCTTTTCATTACCCATCATGATTTCATGCTTTAACCATTCATTATTTATTTTTGATTTAACAATCCATAGTTTAGTTAGATAGGATTACATTCACAAGTTACAAAGGAAAACGCTTTATAAGTCACTTACCATAACCTTATGTAACCAAAACATCACTTTAATAACTCATTTATATCTATCCATAATTTATAAAGGGTCAATCTAGGATTTGGACAAGTAGAGTTCCACCATACAATTATATGTGAAAAACACCATATAAATTTCTATAAACACTTTAAATAACTAAAACCTATCAACTATTGAAATCTAAGGTAGATATAAATTACTACCAGATATAATCCATAGATAATAAATCAAAAAACAATGTATAATAATCTTAGGAAACTAACAATCACATACAACACACAAATGATATAAAATTCTTATGTGCCTAAAAAGATGCATGAATTCACACACCATCTTATCATATCATCCAATAGTAAAAATACCATGAGCCAATAACATCACACCCAAGTTCACTACTCAAGGTGGAAACCAATCAACTGTAAAAACATAAGGCAATAATGATAATTCCCATCCCTAGCCACTTGGATTTTCCCACATATGTGGGTCTGCAACTCCCTTGCATGATCTCATTAACAAGCCCCAATAACATCTTAATCTCTTGTTTACTATGCCTAAATAGCAAAAAAAATACCCCTTTGACAAAACTTTGTAACACCTTGATCTGAAATCCACTAAACCGATGCCCTCGATCTGGTGTTCCATAAGGCCTCAATCATGCCTCCTCATAATCTAGAAACATAAAACAAGCAACAAGGGTCCATGGTGGTATGATCGGGATATTATACGCTTGGTTCATAGTCTAAAACAATGGAAATAAAGAAAAAATCATATACATCACATTTATAAATATCATATTGATGCCAAAAATCGAATAGGTGGTCATAAATATATGTCAAGTCAATTACAACAGGACTCAAAAGTAACAAAAGGAAAAAAAACAAAAGATGGAAAAAACCCAGAAGTACTTAATGTTAAACCGGAGCCCAGATCCTTACTCTAATACTAGCCATAACATCAAGCATTATCTATAGGGCACTTTCCCTTATCCTAAAATGCATCCATGAAGTTCGTCTAGGTACCAAACAATCGGCCGAAAAGGGTGTGAGTACAAATCAGTAGGTCACAAAAAATATTGTCTAATGCAAATACAGTATATACATATGAAGTATAATAGTGTTCAATATATAAGTAAAGTAATAATAACAATAATAATAATAATATACAAAAATAAAAGGAACCAATTCGATCCTCAATTCTTGAGGTGACAACCCAGGCCAATCCTACCTACCTCATCCAACGTCGGTCTCTGAACACAGAAGAGGTATCATGAATTAATCTGGTTAAAAGTGACACCATTATGGCAACCATGATCATGTAGCCTAGAGGAATCCATGTGTCTCAATTGGGCATTCCCTTCTAGTAATTCCAAAGAAAATCCATTCATCAAGTTTGAGCTCATAGGACCACCCTTAACGTTTAGATTCATGGATCAATTAGAATCCACTTCTCACACCCAAGGCATTCCCCATCAATATTATTGATCCAAATTTAGTGAGATCATCACATGAAATTCAACAAGGTTACCCCTTAAGAATCCAAGAAATTAATTTTTGGCATTCAATAAGTGCAGACATTACCTGAATCTAAGGGGGATCCTCCCCATGGAATTAACGATAAAGAATCTATGTAAAATCCACTATCTTGATCAAGGAATTCCATATCATTAGACCTCATTGATTTTAAAGGTGTCTTTATACCTAGGAATTTACATCAATACCCTAATAGAATCCTAGGCTTATCCATGGAATTCCATGATAATAGCATTCATGAGGAATCCAAGGTGTTCATCCAAGGTATTTCATACTCATAACCATTTCCAATAATTCCAAACATGCTATTATTCCATGATTAAAATAATAAAAAATAATAAAATCCAATTCAAGTTCACTATTTGGGTTTAAATCACATTTCCAATTAAGCATTTCATGTCCATATGTGTCAAGTGGGTCATATGGCTCATCTTAGGAATCCCACTTTCTATGTTAATGAATTATTCCAATAAAGGAATCCCTAAACTAACCCCAATAGTTCACCCAAAATCATGGTACAAGGTATAACCTACCTCTTTAATGGTTTCAACAAGGGTCTACATATATCATCTCGCCCCAGTTTCCACTTACTAATGCCCCGAGATGGTGGCCACAAGACCTCAAGTATGGATCCCCAAATTCCAGAGGCTGCCGACTAGCAGTGAGGGTCTAGAATCTATCTATGGGGAGAGTATTCCCTAATAGGTTAGAGTGTAGCACAAAAAGATATAGAGGGAAAATAAGAAACAATAGAAACACATGCTATAAGACCAGACCGGTAACCCATCATAGCGGAAGCAGCAACAACTGACATATTGTAGTGGAACAAAATAAATAATGCAAGATAAATAAATAACCGGCAGAAGTTAAATGATAAGTAGATACAACATGATGATCATGGTAATGTAGAAATACAAAAAGTATGCACATGAGTCAGGGAATACAAGCATATACCACATGCTAACAAAATATAGAAAAAGGACAAAACAACTAATACTATCATCTCATGCATAGGATCGGTCCTCTACCCCCAAACTCCAACCTAGGAATCAGGATAAAACATCAAAATTTGGTTTCTTCCCTTTATCTATTCCTGAAACCATAAAGTCTACTTGGGTACCAAAGGTAGCCAGAGTAGGGTGCGAGATAAAATTTAAGTAGGCCTCCACCAATGGCATATAGCTCAATCTAGTACGTGAAATATAAAATGAGCAGTGTGCCATAATTAATAAATGTAAGGCAAAAATAATTAAATGAGTACATTGTGCTAGGTTCCACTTGGTACACCCATCCAATTTACCTACTTCAGTCTAATCTGGTGTGTCTAAACTAAGGTATTTTTCATGAGCAAAGTGAGTGAGATAATTTAATAAGTGGTGGATTGTTCCCAATATTTTGATTTGGATTGGAAAACATATCCTTAAAGTTTCAATTTAAAAATGGAATTCCGTATTTAAAATTAATATTTAAATTTAAGAAAATGAAACCTGAGCCCATCCACGTCAGTCCAAGTGGGACCCCAAGTATCACTCTAGAGGCTCTATATATAACAAATGCCATAGGATTACATCTAAGGTGACCCATGTATAAAATCGCAAGTGTCATTACAAGCATGGTGTGATAATATCAAGAACTAGCCTCTGAGTTCATCCCTGGTATTGCACATAGGGGTCTGTGTATCTCATGGCAAGGTAAAACCACTACATCCTTGAATATTTATATGGGTTATCACCTATAAAATCAATGTCACTCACCTGAAGGTAAAATAGAAAACATGCGATGCGCCCATCCTCAGCTGAGCTAGTGTCTCCCTCAGTGTGTCTACAATTCATTAACCAATTCTAGCTATGAGGCGCGATGATCCCATCCAAGGGGTCCTTAAATTAGAACCCCTTTATCACCCTCTACGCTATGGTGAAAGTATTTTATCAAGAATTTATATCATAATAAGAAATTTTTCTAAGGAATTCAATTAAACAAACCATTCATGGTACAAGGGTGATGTATAAGCACTTTTCTAATTCACTTAGTCCAACCATTTCATGTATGGAATAGGATGTAAGGGACTAACTCATGGTTCATCACCCTAAACAAAAAAATTATCAATTAAAGTTATTTATGATAGTAAAAACCCCTAAAGTTTTATTAGAAAATTTATAACAAAGGGGAAAATAGTCCTCTATGGTGGATCACACCCATTGGGGTGACATAAGTCAAGGCAATCAACCCAAGGGGTTGATTCGTCACCAGCTCAGGTCCCATTTGGAAAGGTAATTCTTTCCATTTAATTTAATTAGAAATTATGATACATCACTTGGAAGGTCCATCTCATAGTACAGTGGTGCATGAAATAGGATGCAATGTAGTAAGAGGGATGAACCTGGACCACCTACCTTATCCCCATAGTGTTTCCCTCATCCTATGTCAGCCTTTGATCCAAGATAGAACGAAAGATATCAAATAAATCATCAAATGCCCTGAAAATGGGGGAAATGGTCTTACACTAAGATACTGCAATAGAGAGGAAGATCAACTTGAAATAGAAAGGGAGAGGATTGTGGATCTTACCTCTATCTTTATGATGGATCTGATGGTGAGTGATTTGGTTGTTGGGTGGAGGAGATGGAAAGAAACCTAGGAGGTGGAGAGGAGAAGGCTTCATGCATGGGAGAGTTTTTGGTCTTATATAGAAATAGGTAGGAATGAGATTTTCAACTTAAAACATTTCAGTGGCAATTTCATAAACTCACCCACATAGGAAGGTGTGCACGGTTTGGCTGCATGGTTGGACAAACCTTTCACTAACCATGTAGAAGGCCACTATCAAGGTGGTCTGCAATTATTCATGGTCGTTCACTTAATTTCTCACAGTTGTAGAAAAACCATGCGTCCCCTAGTACCCAACTACCTCAAACTGTATGGTTATTAAAAACATGTGGGCTAGGCTGTACAGTTTATAATAACCATGCAGCCTAGTCTGTTCCTTTGAGTTTCAGGGCTTTGGGCTCTGAACAAGCATCAGACACTTCAGAGACATCCTTGACTTTATTAGGCATAATTATTATTGTGAAACAAGATAAATTAAATTGAAAATTAATGGTTTGTACCTTTGGGAAAATCCAGGACTATGGAATCCTGCCTTTTTATTACATAACTTTACATTATATTATACAAACATGGTATCTTTTAAAGTTTATTTTCTTAGAAAGAGGGTAAATAATACATGAAAACATAAAAAATTCTTCTAATAAACTTTAAATGATTCATCATAGGTTTATACTAAATAAATTTACCACTTCTCAAAACCTAGGGATATACATCAAAGGAAAGGGTGAGCATAAATGCCGATAAGGAAAAGAAAGGGAAACATTTTACATATGATCTTGAGAAATATCAATAAGAATGTATTAAAAAATGAAAATGAGAAATATAATAGTAAAAATAACATGAATAATAACATGGAAATATGGCTACAAAATTTAATTGCATCATTCATAAGAATATCACCATGTTTTTTTCATTGAGGTGTCGTAAAAATTATTAAGGTTATTCACCAAGGCATAGTAAAACATGTCATCTCTGGAGATTAAATTATTTACCCAATACATTAGAGAACTATCAGAGAACATACTTAATATTTATTAATTAATGTGAGACACATATATTATAATAAAACATTTCATAAATAACTCATGGAGAATAAAATAAATAGGTTTCATATCAAAATCATGACATTTTTAAGAAGTTCTTAAGGACGATATCATTATGCCTTTTTAAACCCACAGAAAGGGAAATTAGGTCCCATGTATGTTAATAAATGAATAAAATATATCATTTTTACAACTAGGTTAATACCCATGGAAAATATAGAGGTTTTTTTATTCATAAAAAACAAAAGGAGAATTTTCTTAAGAAAAAGAGAGAAATTTTAAGAAAAAAATTTGGAATCATAACGGTATGAAACATGGTTTTAGATTATGGTAAAAATAGAGGGGAAAAGGGTATACCATTAATAAAATACTCTTATAAAAGTAAAGGGATATAATAAAATGGACATAAGAACATAGTTTGGAAACTTTAAATACATACCACATAAAAAGGGAACTTGAAAGGAAAATAGAAGTTGAGATTCCCCTTACTTTGAAGAGTAACTCCTAAAACTCAAAGATTGGGACCTTGGGGGCTTGAGAACACCTTGGGAGGACTCATTGGCAGGTAAAACTATCATAGATTCATGGAGGATGAATTTTTAATGAAATAAAATGGAGAAATGGGTGGGTATTTATAGCAAAAAGGGGGATTTGTTTATTAATTTCCAAATAAAGGCATTGGACACCTAGGAAGTGGTAATTGAAAAACCATGGGCTTTCCCATGGTATTTTCCCATGGTATTGGACACTTGGATCATATTTTATGTAATTTTATCTTGAAAGAGTTGACAATAATTTTATATTAATTATTTTTTCACGTAAAATTAAATTTTCTGCAAAATATCATTTTTTTAAGTTAACGTTTCTATTTTAAAATTTGGAAAGTAAATTATATGTTTGGAAAATGATTAAAATATATTAAAATAATTGATATTAATAAAATAACATAATTTGATTCAAGTATTATGGTTAACTAATTATTACATCAATATGAACTAATTATGATTTCCACTTAACTTACCGAAAAACTCAAACTGTATTTTTACTATTCACTAAAAAACAAAATATTTTAGAAAATTATCATAAATTCACCCTAAACTAATTTTGATGCGATGATTTCAAAAATTATATTTATTTTATTATATTAATTCTCTAAATATGATAATTTTAACTTTTAAATATAAAAATCCTTATTATTAAAAATAATAGCGGATAGAAAACGCATAGTGAAATTTCTGACACTTGAAAAAAATAAAATTATTTTATCATTTATATTTAAAGATGGGTATTTTTATAATACTATTTCATTAAAATAAACATTGTTCATAATAATTTAGTTTATTATAATAATTATATATTTTCTGAAATGTGCAATTTTTGTCTGAAAAATCAATTTACCACATTCATCATATTTTTAAGAAAAACTAATCTCAAAAAAAATTGATGGATTATACATTAAGTAACTAAGGACTTGACACATAACCCATTATAAAACTTGAATATTACCTAAGGGTAAGGTGTGTGATGGTGGTATATTCATGGGGTGGCTCAGTTAACATCACCCAAGTGGTAATTTCCACTAACTTGAACCTCTCTCATAAGCTATTTTGTTCAAGCCTCACTTATTAAAGCTTGGATTGGGATTGGTCAAGAGTGAAGCCCAATTATGATGCCTCTCTCCCAAGCTCTGACAAATTAGATTCATACAACATGACTTTATTGGTTGAGGTCATCATTTCTCCTTTCTAAATTAATTATCCTTTTTCATTTTTACTTATAAACAGTAATTATAATGTTAAAATTATTATCAAGAGTATAGTTTTCAATGGTCATATTGACCAATGGTCATAATTGACCAATTTTCATATAATAGTTGAAACCCAAAGGTCACATTTCAATTTATACTCACTTCATTATTAAAGAGATAAAGTTTTATTATGTATAAAATAATATAACACATATTTTTAGGAAACAATTACCATTCAAAAAGTTTGGGTCAATACAAGGACGTTATAACCTCCCCTCCTTAAGACAACTCGTCCCTGAGTTGGCCTTCTGAGGGTGGTAATATTTCATCTGAGAAAATTTTTGTCCACTACACAGGAATATCAGCTTCCCACTCCCAGGTCTCATCCTAAACATGTCTGTGTTTCCATAGTACTTGGACCATATGAACTAACATACCTCAAAGAGTATTTGTGTTCCAATCAATGATAAGTATCAGAGGCTCCTCTAAGTACACATCTGCCTCCAACTCAATATCCTCAGGGTCAAACAAATGAGCTGGGATGATATCATCAAAGCTGCGATACGTGGAAGATGTCATGCATGGAATGATACCTATGAGGTAACTAAGACCGACAGGCTATTGGCCTGACTCTCTCTATTATCTTGAGAGGCCTGGTATATTGAGGTGATAACTTGCCTTGTCTCCTGATCTATCTATGACTCAATCTAGGCGATACACGCAGAAAGACCCAATGTCCCACCTCGAACTCCAGAGGTTTTCAGCAATGATCAGTATAAGAATTATACCTAAACTAAGCTATATACATATGCTTATAAATTAGTTGTACTTGCTCAGAAGTATCCTGAATGAGATGAGGACTCAATATAGATACATCACCTACCTATAACCAGCACAATGATGAATGACATGGACTACTGTAAAGGGCCTTGTACGAAGCCATCTAAATTTTTGTCTGAAACTGTTGTTGTATTCAAACTAAAACATAGGTATATGATTTTCCCATGAAACTCGAAAGTCAATTATGTGGGCTCGAATCATATCCTCCAACACTCATATCATCCGGTCAGACTACCCATCAGTCTGAGGGTGATATACTGTATTCAAGAGCACCTATGAACCAAGTGCTTTTTAATACCCTTTATAAAACCATGATGTAAAGCGGGTGTCTTGATCTGAAAAGATAGAACAGGGAACACCATGAAGGCGCACTATCTCTTGGATATAAAGTCTTTCTAGATCATCAATGGAGAAGTTTTATCATATTGGTAGGAAGTGTGTAACCATGGTCATCTGGTCAGTAATTACTCATATTGCATCACTACCTCAAGGGGATATCGACAATCCCATCATGAAATATATGGTTACATCATTCAATTTTCACTCAAGAATGAATAGAGGTTGTATAAGTCCAGTAGGTCTATGGTTCTATAACTTCACCTCCTAATTGGTGGATCACTAAGTGATTAAACCTTCTATTTACCTCTTCATACCTGGTCACCAATAATGATGACGCATGTCTCTGTACATCTTGGTAAGACCAGGGTGAACTGCCCAAATAGAGGCATGAGATTATTTCATCAACTCTTCCTTTATATTTTAAGGTACTCATACATGGACACATAAGAGTGGGATTTCACTTCCATAAACAACCCAACCTAGAGGTGGGTTTTCACCTGTGATGCTCTCCTTCAAGACAAGGCCCTCAGAATCAGATAATTGTTTCATTTGGACCCACTCTAGAAGAGAGGATATCACTATCATAACTGCTAAGACTAGTTTACCCTACCATTCCTAAACCTCTAGGTGCATCTCAAAAAATATATCCATCAACTACCACTAACTGTTGGACTCCTTGAAAACTAGCTTCTGAGTCTTCTAGCTTAAGGAATCAGCTACAACATTTTCCTTTCTAGGTGTGTAAGCAAGATCAAAGTTGAACAATTGTAGATATTCCACCCACCTGTGATGCCTCAGATTCAATTATCACTATGTGGAAATGTATTTAAGACTTTTATGATCATTATATACAACAAACTGCTCTCTCAATAATTATTTCCTCTATTAGTGTAGAGCATGGACCATGACATCTAACTCAAGGTCATGCATATGATAGTTTCGCTCATAAGGCCTTAATTGGTGGGACTCATATGCAACAACTTAATCACCCTATATTAGAACTATTCCTTGCCCAATACATGACCTTGAGTTAGGATCAGGAAACAATATAGCTTTTGTTTGGCTCGGGAAGAATTAGGATCGGTGCTGAAGTCATTCTTCCATTTAACTACTGAAAAGTTGTTTCACAAGCTTTAGTCCAATCAAATTTCACACCCTTTTTAGTCAATCATGTAATAGTTATTTCCTGGCATGAGAATTCTTGGATAAATTCCCTATAATATCCATATATCCCTAAGAAACTACATATGTCAAATAAATTCTTAGGTTTCTCCTAGGAAACCATGTCTCTCAACTTCTCTAGGTCAACTGATATGTCTTCCTCATAAATGATATGACTCAAGAAGTAAACCTTGATGATCCAAAAGTGGCATTTAATGAGCTTCTCATATAGTTGGTGCTCTATCAATGTACTCAAAATGATCTCAAGATGGTTGGAATGGTCGTTTCTTAGGCTCAAATACACTAAGATGTCATCTACAAAGACCACTATAAAGGAATGCAGATGTGGGTGGAAAACCCAATTCATTAAAGCCATGAAGACTGTCAACATGTTTATCAGACCTAATGGCATGACCAAATGCTTGTACAATCCATACCTAATCTAGAATGTTGTACATGGTATATTTTATTATCTCACATGCACTTGATGGTATCTTGAACTAAAATCAATCTTGGAGAAAACGGTTGCTCCTCAAAGCTGGTTGAAGAAGTCATCTATACAAGGTAGTGGATATCGATTCTTTACTATAATCTGGTTTAATCTATGGTAATCGACACACAATCTAAGGTCACTTTCTTCCTTCTTGGTGAAAAGGGAAGGTGAAGCCCATGGCGATGTGTTGGGTTGGATAAAACCCTTATCCTATAGATCTTCAAGCTACTTCCTGAGTTCCTAGAGCTCTATATGTGTCATCCTATGTAGAGGAATGGACACTATTGTGGCACCTAGAACAAGATCGTTGGTGAAATCAACCTCTATCTCAGGAGGTAAGTTGGAGTAATTGTCAGGTAAGATGTCCCTAAAATGATTCCCAACAGGAGGAAATTCCACAAGCTGCATTCCTTGATCACTCATAAAGAGATTGGCCATCTGTGATGTCACTCCTCCTAGCCCAATACACTTGAGTCTATCTCGACTAGCCTAGATATCCTATTCACCCTTATTGATTTATGTGCTACCCTTAGGTTATGTGAATGAAACCCGACAGTGATAGGAATCCACTTGAGCTCGATAAGGCACAAGTTAGTCTATACCGAGAATGATGTTGAAGTCATTCATCTCGAGGATGAAGAAACTCCACATAAAGTGGTACCCACCTATCTCAAGGGGGAAATCCTTTCACTGGCATATACCCTCATCTAGAACTCTCAATGGCATGTCAAGAGTCATAATTCCACTGGAGTACTCTATCACTAAGCCCAGACTTCCCATAGTTGCAGGAGATAAAAAAGAGTGTGATGCACCTATATCAAACAAGTCAAATACTAAAGTGGAGGATACCAGAATAGTACCTCTAATTGAAGATAGACCTAGACTCTTCTCCTCTGGTGTAGGTTGTGCTGCATAAACATCACCTGAATCGTGACCCTAAGATGTTGTCTGACTAACTTGAGCAAGTCCAATCTGTTGATGCTGAAACTCTAAGGCCTAACTTCCTCAGCCATGATCACCTGGTCAGCCCGAATGGCTTGTAGAAGACCAAATTCCAACCTTATGTGGAGTTGTTGACCCTACACCTGAAGTAGATGCTATCATAGAACCCCATTCACTGGTCACAAGATGTAAAGATTAGCAGAAATGTTGGAGGTGTCTCATCCTGTCGTAAGCCCGACACTCGATTGGGTTCCTCATACATTGGGGATTTTATGGCCTGGCCTTCCACACTGGTGACACACCACATAGATTTTAGTGTGTTCCACATGGCTGGTATTTCCCTTGTTTTTACCCTCAAAATGTCACTTCCTACCGCTGGATAAACCACTACTCTGCCTGGAAGCTAAACCACCCTGGCTTACATTGCCATATTCCCTCAAGTTCCGCTCAATGATGAGAGCCTCATTCGTTATTTATGAAATGGTGGTCAGCCAAAAGATGTTCACCTATGATCATATGGTGTGTTCAATCCCATCCTCAAATCATCTCGCAGTCATCAGCTCATCGCCAGACAAGTTTAGTGTGAAATGCTATACTTTGGTGAAGCGAGATGAATATTCCATCATTGATATGTCACCTTGAAAAAGGTGCATGAACTCCTGAGCATGATCTGTTCTCAATGGTTTAATTATATAGATCACCATTTCCAATTTATAAGGGCCTATACTCCTTATAAATTAGAGGGTGGCATCCACTTAATCCTAACCATACCATGCCTCAGCCCGTGCGACCAATAGACCACGGTTCAATATGTCATAATCGACTACTCAAGGTGTCTATTTTAACATATTCAGGAAAACAATGTTAGGTTAAGGAAAACACTTTAAGTGTCAATTATGTTTTCAAAACCTTTCAAGGAATAATAAATAAGGCACCACAACAAGCACATGCAATTCAAGAAATTCACATAGGAAAATAGATATGGCATGGAAAAATGCATGGAATCTTAGATCCTATGATGCCTAGTATGATGCATGATTTTGATATGTCGTCATATTATCAATTCAAGTATAAACAACTCCTTATAATGAAATCAACATTAATAACAGCATAAAACAAGTACATCACCCAATGGTGAAATCCGTGAAACTGTAACAGTACAAACAATAACAACATTTACCCATCCCAGGTAATTTGGGTTTCCCCTATACATGGGTTAGCTACTGATAAGTGTATTTCATGCCTACATTATAGAATATTTTAATGTATTAGTTTGTGTATTTAATTGAATAATATTTCAAATTTTAGAATGTATTGACTTGTTTTATGATTTTTGGTAGGAAACAATGAATTTATGAAAAAGGAGTGAAAAGGGACAAAATCATGAGCTGAAAGAAACTTCACGCTATGAGAAAAGTGAAGTAGCATGACACTGGATTTTAGAAGATGTTGAAAACTGGAAAACTAGACAAAAAATGATTACATGTCATGTAACAAAACTACACTTTGTGACTTCTTTAAAGGAAGCTATCATTGTTGGGACAATTCGTGACATGAATACATGCTATGAAATCCAATTACACATCGTAAAAGGAGTCAAAGTTTCAAATCTACAAATGAGATTCATTCGATATTCACACAGATTCAAATAACATGGAGAAAAACATGGATCAATATTACATGACATGCAATCTATTTACACATCGTGATGGCGTTGGGAAATAGAAAAAAAAATGAGATTCACAAAATTTGTAATGCAGATGAGGGTTTGAACCAAAACCCTTATAAATACACCCTTGGTTGCACTTTGGAGGATCATTATGGATTTGGATGGAGGATCACTGCTGGATAAAGACACACTTGTTGTGGAGCTCTGCTTTCCACTTTCTTTAGGATTTTTCTTTATTATTTTTTTACACCCGCTCATGGTTATCATGAGCAGGTAATTTCTTCATGTTGTGGTATGCATGATAAAAGGGGATTGAATGTATACTGTATTTTATTTTTTATTTCAATTCATGTTGGGATTTCATATTGATTCTTCATTTCTATTTATTTCTTGATTCTTCTTACATGACCATTGTGAGTGGGGTTAAGGATTGGGTTTAATTTCTTTCTTTCTTTACACATGATCATTTTCTAGATTGATTGAATTCACATTTTTAATATGCGATCTAGGGTCTAGACTTCCACCATGACCATTGGGTCTATCCTTTCCCTATGTTTAAATAAGGTTTTGGGCTTACCCATTCTTTGTAATCTGAAGTACCTGACCATGAGAAAATGAGAACTTAGGATGGAGAGCATTTTTCATGAACATTGTACTGCTAGGACCCAATTCTAATTACTGCATGATTGTTAATTGATTATTTCATACCTTATCATCTCATGAACCTAGAATCATTACTACCCGACACCCTTTTCATATTTTTCTTCTCCCACTTTCTCCAACAATAAAATGCTTGATAGTTTAGATTTATTTCTTTAAATTTGAAATTAGTTTAGGTTTATTTTATTTAGTTGATATTTTCACCAACCTTGTCTATGTGGGTTCTACCTCAGACTTGCATATCTTATACTACCCTGTAGTTTAGTGTTTTTTCTGTTTCATATTTTAAATTTCTAAATTTGGTAACCCAACAGGAATCAATGATGCCCGAAGGGCTATTAGAGATAAAATCCTTGTAGACCACCACCAATGATATCTAGATCAATCCAATCCATGCAATGTAAAATGATCAGTGTGTCGTAATTAATAAATGCAAGAAAATAATAATTAAATAAGTACATTGGACTGGGTTCCACTTGGGACGCTTGTCCAATTTAACTACTTCGGCCTAAGAAGATGTGTCTGAATCAAGGGATAATGCACGAGTAAAGTGAGTGAGATAATATAATAAGAGTTGGACTATTCCCAAGATTTTTATTTGTCTTAGCAGACATGTCCTCAAAGTTCCAATTTAAAAAGGTCATTCCGTATTTAAAATTCATCTTTAAATTTAAGCACATGTACCCTGAGCTCATCCAAGGCAACTCAGGTGGGACCCTAAGTTTCACTCTAGGGGCTCTGCATATAACCAATTCCATAGGGGTTTATCTGAGGTGACCCATGTATGAAATCCCAAGTGTCACTCCAGGCATGGTGTGATAACATCAATAATTAACCTTCGAGTCCATCCCTAGTATCACATGTATAAGTCTATGTCTCTCTTGTGGCATGGTACAACCACTATGCCACCAAGTCTGTCCATGGGCTATCCCGTAGGGAACTAGTGTCGCTCACCTAGAGGTAAAATAAAAAATGCACGGTGAGCCCATTTTAGGCTTAGCTAGTGTCACCCCTGACATATTTACGATTTATTAACCAATTCTGGCTATGAGGCACGATGAGCCTGTCCAAGTAGTCCTTAAATTAGGATCGCTTGTATCTCCCTCAGCACTATGGTGAAAGCATTTTATCACTCATTTATATCATAATAGTCTAGTTGGTCAAGGATTTCAATTAAACAAACCATTCATGGCATAAGGGTAATGTATAAGCACTTTTCCAATTCAATTAGTCCAACCATTTCATTTATAGAATGGGATATAAGGGCATAACTTATGTTTCATCACCCTAACCAAAACAATTTATCAATTCAAGGTATTTACGATATCTAAAACCCATCAAGGGGTGTTAGTAAATTTATAAAAAAGGGGAAATAGGCCTTTAAGGTGGAGCACACCCATTGGGGTGGCATAAGTCAAGGCAGTCAACCTAAGGGTTTGATTCACCACCAACTCAGGTTGCATTTGAAAAAGTAAGGATTTCCATTTAATTTAATTAGAAATTATTAGGCGTCACCAAGAAGATTCATCTCACGACACAACGATGCATGAAATAGGATGCAACAAAATAAGGGGAAAGAACCTAGACCACCTACCTTTGCCTCGTAGTGATTCCCTTGTCCAGCGTCAGCCTTTGACTCAAGCTTGAATATAAGATATTGAATAAATTTTTAAATTCCTAAAAATGGGGCAAACGATCTTGCATCGAGATATCATAATATCAAGGAAGAACAACTTTAAATATAGGGGGGTTGTGGATCTTACCTCTAGCTTTTTGATGGATATGACGGTGAGTGATTTGGTTACAGGATGGAGGAGATGGAAAGGAACCTAGGAGGAGGAGAGGAGAAGGCTTCATGCATGGGAGAGGTGTTGGTCCACTAAAGAAAGAGGGAGAAATAAGGAGCGTTTCAACATAAAACATTTTAGAGGCAATTTCCTAAATTCACCCATATGGGTAGGGGAACATGGTTTGGCTGCACAGTTGGTCAAATCGTGCCCCAACTATGTGGAAGGCCACTATCAAGTTGGTATGCAATTCCACACAGCTGTGAACTTGGGGGCGCATGGTTGCAGAAAAACCATGAAGACCTCAGTACCCCACTACCTCAAGTTGCACAGTTAGAGAAACTGTATGGGTTGGGCTGCACGGTTTCTACTAACCATGTGGCCTAGTCCATTCCTTCAAGTTTTGGGGCTTTATGGTTCGAATAATCCCCATTCACCCCTGAGACCTCCTTGAATCCCTTAGGCATAATTATTAGGACCTAATAAAAGAATTTAAACCAAAAACTAATAGTTTTTACCTTTGAGAAAGGTTAGGATGTTACAATACCCAAATCAACCCAATTTTCTAAATTCAAGGAAGTTTTTAAGACATCAACATGGGATTAAAATAATTTATATTAACTTTAGGTCAAGTGACTAATGATTCGACATGATTTCACAAGAAAAAGATGCAATAAAATGGGTAGAATTTGAGGTAAAAAACATGAGACCACCTACCTTAGGTTGAAAGAGTCCCACTTGTTGAGTTTCAACCTTTGGTTCAAGTGGAAATGAGATAAATATAGAAACCAGAAAAGACCCTGAAAATAGGAAATTTTCATTAAACAAAGTAGTCGATATTTAGACAGTAAGTAAAACCAATATTGTAAGGTATAAGACTGATATTATTACCAATTGATTTCCAATGTGATGAGCAGAAGAAAAATCAAAAGTGTATTAATGGAGATGCACCCAAGAACCAAGATGAGGGGAAAAGGCCCCCCATGCTACCACTTTTGCTCAAAAAGAGGGCAGAGTTCATGTTAAAAAAGAAATGGATAAAATTTCATTTTTCCCCACACTTTAAAAAAAATAGTTCAGAACCCACTAGTGGGTTAGTGGAGGCCACTAATCGGCTGGTGGTCTGCTGTAATTTACAACAGCCACCCTAGTCACTTCCCGATGCCCCCATGAGCTCTTGACATCCTCTGGAGCCCCATTTTTTATCCAAAACACCAATGTTAAGGTCCTAAAATTATATAAACTTCACTCTAAGGTCTGGTTCGAAGCCTGACCTGTCCACCACTTAAAAACTCAAAAACCCTCTTGAAAACCAAATGCTCATACGAATGCATGGCATTATAGTTCACTACCCCCTCGACAGAGTGTACAAAAAGTAGTCAACCACAACATCCTACTCACTGCACAAAGTCATCCCCCCACACACACCTTGGTAAAAAAAACAAGTACTAAAAATACATTCAATAATAAAACATGCAACGTAAATTCATGAAAGCAAATAAAGAACACAAATTTTAACATGCTTCAGATTATGTCCTACATGCATGGGGGAAACCGCACTACTGCTTGCTTTTATTATAACTGGAAGATACTGGTGAAAAATATATTACAAAATAAATTAATCCTCACTAAATTCTTAACTCTCCAATGAGTTCTTAGTTGAACCACAACTTCTTACACTTTTTCAGACTTTACACTAAAGGGATCATGTACTTAAATATCAAGGACAAGCGGTAAAACAAGTTAAACATGCTCTCCTAAAAACCTAGATTATAAAACATGACTATTTATGATAGGTTATTATAACACCCCAAAATTTTAGAATATATGTTTCTTTATATAAATTGTAAGTGTTCGATAACATGGTTGACATGAAACATTGAGCTTAAAACAAACCACGATATATTATAACATAGTCATTAAATTGACGGGTATGAATAGGATTAACCAAACTATAAAATATATATATAAATGTTTTTCTCGTATCAAATTTATTGATTAATTCATAATAAATAAGAGATCAATTTTTAGGAAAGCCTTTATATGCTTCAAAAATAAATTTTCTTCAAAATTATATTAAGGTGAAATTTTTGGATTTTTCTGAAAAAAATGATTTTATAGTGAATAGTGAAAATACAGATTTTTATTGAAAATTGTCTTTTCATTTCAAGAATTTACAAAGTTTAATTTTGATTTAAAATGGTTAAAAGTAAAATTAGTTCATTTATATTATAAATATTATAATTAAGTTGATTTGAATTGATTTTATGCTTGATTTTGGTACAAAGACTTTTTATACCTAAGAAGACATTTTTTTTCTAAAAAACTGTTTTTCATCGTCTTTTGCTGGTTTAATTTTAAATTAAATTATACCACTTATGTGAATTTAATTTGATAAAATTGATTCCATATTTTAAATCAGAATAATTATTATAATTTAATAAGGTCAAAATATTTTTTGGTCATTATGAATACCAGTCATAGTAAACATTTTTCACCATAGTAAAAGCGGTAAAATTGGGTTAAAACCTTGGGGTAAAGCTTTAAAATCTCTCTAACATTTGATTTTACCTTATTGGATGGGTGGTGTTAAAAAAATATGTTTATGGAGTTGAATAATTTATTTTAAAACATTATTTTGAATTTGGGAACCCTATCTTGACTTTTGTGAAGATAAGTTATATTTTATTCAAATTTAAAAACTATTTTTGGGTCTCTACATTTAAAGGCATGGTTGGAAGATTCCATTCGACTTTAGATTGCTCTAAAAGTCTAAAAACATTCCTTTGTTCATTATTTAACTAAAAAAACATAGCGGTGTAATTCATTTGTCGTCACCATTTTAATTGGATGGTTATAAAGATAGAAATAATGAATATATATGATATTTATAAAATAATTATGGTCTTGTAAATACAAGATATCATTTACCATCTTACCCTCACACTCGTTGAAAAAATGATAGTCACTTGTGCGTGCGTGTGAACTACCACCTCCATAAAGCGATGTGGTTCATTTATCATGTATTATTTTCAAGAATGATTATAAATATGTATATAATGAATATATATAATATTTATATCATGATTAACAATATAGATATTTTGAAACCATGATCAAAGTACAAAAAATCAGGACCGTCAAACAAAAACATGCATAAAAAACGGAGCAGTTATCACCCGGAATAGTGATTTTAATAAAAAGTTGTTGATAAATTGGTGATTAGATGTTATAAGTAAATCATATATGGTGTTATATATATGAGTATTGTTCTATAATCACTACGAGAAAAATGGGTTTTTGCGACGGGTTTTTTGCGACGAGATTAATTCTCGTCGCAAAAAGCTCATCCGGGAGGTTATTTGCGACGGGGTTTAGGGTCCCGTCGCAAAAGGTAATGCGCAGTTTGGCGCAGGATGTGCGCCAAACCGCAGGAAGGTTATTTGCGACGGGAAAATCTCCACATCGCATATACCAGCGGCGATAAATGGGTTTTGGTGACGGGATGTTGTCTCGTCGCAAAAAAAGTGTGTCGGCAGGACACTTTTTGCCACGGGTCCCGTCGCAAAAACCGGCAGCGGTAAATGGGTTTTTGCAACAGGATCTTGTCTCGTCGCAAAAAGTGTGTCAGCAGGACACTTTTTGCGACGGGGCCCGTCGCAAATACCGTTTTAACCACCGACAGTAATTAATGCCAGAAAAGGTATTTGCGACGGGTCCCGTCGCAAATAGTCTCGTCGCAACTAATCTAACCTATATATACCCCCTTCCGTTTTTCTTTCTCATTCCCTCAATTCTTATTTTTTCTCTCTCTCTAAACTCTATTTTTTGAGTGGAAATTTCTCTGAGTTAGTTTTTTTTACGGAGAAGTTGTGAAGTCGTTTACATCAATAGGAGATCAAGTTTAAAGGTATTTATATTTGATTTAATTTATTATTTATTTCACTTTTTTATGATAATTTTAATTATTGTTGATTAGTTGTAATTAAATTAGATTTAAATTGTTTTGTTATCGGAATTTATTTGTAATAATAAATTGAAATTATTAGTACTAATTCTTAATAATTAGTAATAATTAATAATTATTAACGAAAATTAGTATTGTATATAAATAATTACTTGTAATTAGTAATTAGTAGTTGTAAATTGTAGTTATTAATACCAATTAACACTAATTAGTAATAAATAGGAATAATTAGTAATAAATAGGAATAATTAGTAATAAATATGAATAATTAGTAATAAATATGAATAATTAGTAATAAATAGGAATAATTAGTAATAAATATGAATAATTGGTAATAAATAGGAATAATTAGGAATAATTAGGAATAATTAGGAATAATTAGGAATAATTAGGAATAATTAGGAATAATTAGTAATAATTAGTAATAATTAGTAATAAATAGAAATAAATGGGAATAATTAGTAATAAATAGGAATAAATGGGAATAAATGGGAATAATTAGTAATAAATAGGAATAAATAGAAAATATTAGGAATAAATAGAAATAATTAGTAATAAATAGGAATAATTAGTAATAAATAGGAATAATTAGGAATAATTAAGAATAATTAGGAATAATTTCTAATAATTAGTAATAAATAGGAATAAATAGTAATAATTAGGAATAAATAGTAATAATTATGAATAAATAGTAATAATTAGCAATAATTAGGAATAATTAGTAATAATTAGGAATAATTAGGAATAATTAAAAATAATTAGGTATAATTAGTAATAATTAGTAATAATTAGGAATAATTAGGAATAATTAGTAATAATTATGAATAATTAGGAATAATTAGGAATAATTAGAAATAATTAATAATAAATAGTAATAATTAGTAATAATTAGTAATAATTAGTAATAATTAGTAATAATTAGTAATAATTAGTAATAATTAGTAATAAATATGAATAATTAGTAATGATTAGGAATAATTAGGAATAATTAGTAATAATTAAGAATAATTAGTAATAATTAGTAATAATTAGTAATAATTAGGAATAATTAGGAATAAATAGGTATAATTAGGAATAAATAGGTGTAATTAGTAATAAATAGTTATAATTAGTAATAAATAGGAATAATTAGTAATAAATATGAATAATTAGGAATAAATATGAATAATTAGGAATAAATATGAATAATTAGGAATAAATATGAATAATTAGTAATAAATATGAATAATTAGTAATAAATATGAATAATTAGGAATAAATATGAATAATTAGTAATAAATATGAATAATTAGTAATAAATATGAATAATTAGTAATAAATATGAATAATTAGTAATAAATATGAATAAATATGAATAAATATGAATAATTAGTAATAAATATGAATAATTAGTAATAATTAGTAATAATTATTAATAAATAGTAATAAATAGTAATAATTAGTAATAATTAGGAATAATTAGTAATAATTAGGAATAATTAGTAATAATTAGGAATAATTAGTAATAATTAGGAATAATTAGTAATAAATAGAAATAATTAGTAATAATTAGGAATAAATAGGAATATTTAGGAATATTTAGGAATAATTAGCAACAATTAGGAATAATTAGCAACAATTAGGAAAAAATAGTAATAATTAATAAAATTAGCAAAAAGTAGCAAAAATTAGCAAAAATTAGCCATAATTAGCAACAATTAAGTAGAAAATCAATTGTAATAAATTGTAATAACTTCTAATAACTTAGCACAATTTCTAGTGGATTGACGGCACTCCTTTTTCTCGATGACTCTTCTCCTTTCAACTTTAATCGACTCAAAACATTATGAAAAGTATGATTCTACATATGCATATTCAATCTCATATACACGAGTTTTAATATGCATTCGTAGAACCACATTTTTCATAATGTGTTCAGACGGTGACAGTTGCAAGAAGATGATTCATCGACGAAAAGGGTGATCTTTTGTCTGATGGCTCATTTACTTACAACTATCTCACACAGAAATCACAATGAAGAATCTGCTTAGAGGTACGCATATTCATTCTCATGAGTTGATTCTTCATTGTGATTTCTCTGTGAGAAAGTTGCAAATAAATGAGCCATCAATCTACTGGAAATTGTTTCACCCGTAAATAATGGTAATTTTTAATAAGTAGTTGTAATTATTTATCCTTTTTTCAGATAGTGTTTTAATAATTTTAAGTTATTCAAAAAAAAGTAATGATTTTATATTTTGTAGAAAAATATGGAATAAGGAAGTCAAGAACAGTCATTATTAGATGATCGCGCTTGGATAAATCAGTGTAGAAATCCAAATGGTTCTGGTTTAAATACTGTATATATTAAGGGTGTTGAAGATTTCTTATCATTTGAATCATCAAAACCAGAATATGTTTCAGAAGGCACATTAAAGTGTCCTTGTTCAAAATGTGCTCTGAGAACGTTTGACACATTTGACAAGGATGGGGGACATCTCTTGTGGTTTGGTTTTCAACCAGATTATTTTTTTGGTATCAACATGGTGAATGCAGTTCTAGAGAAGATACTAATAACTTGATTCTGAATCCTTCACAGTTTCAAAATTTAGTACATGATGTTGTAGGTCCATTTGTTCAAAAAACTGAAACTCAAGATGATGTTGATTTAACTCCTAAGTTGGAACCATCCGAATTTTATGAGTTGTTGAAGTCTGCTGAGGATGAATTATATCATGGTTTCAAGATAAGAAAATTAGAAGTCGTTGCAAAATTTGTGGCTATTAAATTAAATAATGTAATGTCAAACAAATTTTTTGATCAGATATTTTCTTTGGTTAAAACACTATTACCTGAAGGAAATGTGTTGCCTGCAAATTACTATGAGAGAAAGAGGTTGGTTCGTAATCTAGGCCTTATTTATCAGAAGATTCAAGTATGTACAAATAATTGCATCTTATATTCTGGTGAAAATGATTCATTGGATAGTTGTCCCATATGTGGACAATTGAGGTATAAAGAAGCTCAACTGGGGAAGTCTGAATCGATTCCAGTAAAATAGTTGAGATATTTTTCCCTTACACCCAGGTTGCAGCATTTATTTATGTCTCAGAACACAGTTTCAATGATGTCATAACACGAAACCAAGATTTCAACTGATAAAAGTTTGAATCATCCATCTGATGGTGATTCATAGAAATATTTTGACCGTCTATATCCATCTTTTACTTTAGAAGCCCAAAACGTGCGATTGAGTCTTTCTACTGGCGGTTTCTGTCTGTTTGGTTCTTATGGTAGTCAGTATTCATGTTGGCATGTCTTTATAACTCTATACAATTTATCTCCATGGATGTTGATAAAGGATCCATATATCTTTTTTACCTTATTAATCCCAGTACATCCAAAAAAGAATATTGATGTTTATTTGAAACCATTGATTGATGAGTTAAATGCATTATGGAGTAATGATGTTAGTACATATGATGTTGCTGCGAAACAAAATTTCATATTAAAAGTTGCATTAATGTGGATGATTAGTGACCTTCCGATATATAGAATGTTATCTATCTAAAGTACACATGGTCTGAAATCATATCCTTACTGTATGAAAGGCAAGAAAGCCTTTATTCTCATCAATAGAAAAAAACCATGCTATTTTGACTGTCATCACAGATTTCTTCCAACTGATCATCATTTTCATAGGAACAAATCTCATTTCAAAAGTGGTACAATTGAAAGGGATGAACCTCCAAAAATGATCTCAGGTACAGAGTTAAAATCAATTGAATTTTCATTACCTCTAATCACATTTGGGCTAATAGTAAACCAACAGAAAATTCATGGCTTTAAGATAGAAGATAATTGGATAAAATGAATCATTTTTTGGGATCTTCCATATTGGTCTGATTTATTGGTCCACCACATGTTGGATGTCATTCATATTGAGAAGAACTGTTTTAATAACTTATTTCATACAGTTTTGGATACACCAAGTAAGACCAAAGATACTGTAAAGGCACGATTAGATCTTGCCCAAATTTACAGGCGACCCGAGCTTGAACTATTTGAAAATGTCAGATCACAGAGGTTAATGAAGCCAAAAGAATCTTATACACTATCCAAAGAGAGTCACTTATTATTTTGTTAGTGGATTGAAGATTTGAGACTTCCAGATGACTATGCTTCTAATTTAGGCAAATATGTTAAGAATGGTTATATTACTGAATTAAAAAGTCGTGATCATTATGTTATAATGGAAATACTTATGACGATTGGAT
Organism: Viscum album; assembly: GCA_963277665.1. NCBI lineage: Eukaryota > Viridiplantae > Streptophyta > Magnoliopsida > Santalales > Viscaceae > Viscum > Viscum album. Next base: position 1,468,380,484 of record OY728143.1, read on the forward strand.
TCAAAGGTTTGTTGAATTCTTTGATTTGGGATTTGATAACAGACATATCATATTTTTTTGAGACATTTGTGCAGAAACAACAGACTATGATGCACTAAGAAAACTAGAAGAAGATGTTGCTGTAATTATATATAAACTATAAAAAATCATTCTATCAGCTTTCTTTGACTCAATGGAACATCTGATATTACATTTGTCACATGAAGATAAATGTGGAGGTCCAGTATAGTTTTGATGTATATACCCATTTGAGAGATGCGTACAGAAATTGAAGAAAAAAGTACATAACAAATCATCAGTTGAAGGCTCAATTGCTGAAGTTTATTTGCAAGAGGAAAATGCTTTTTTCTACTCTCATTATTTTGAATATAAATATCTCTAAAAACACAATCACATGGGACGAAACTGGGGGAATGTTAATGATGAAATGGAAAATCAAGTATTAGTTTTTAATCAGCCTAATCTTGGCTTCAGTGGAGTTCATGAATGATAACTTTCAGATGATGAACATCACAGAGCTCATACATATGTTTTGCTCAACTGTGAAGAGATGACATCATTTGTACTGTGAGTGATTCTATTACTTATTCTATAATTTATGTTACAGTATGTAAACTTATTTTATTTTTAGGTTATATGATAATCATATCAAGAAATAACTTCCCCAATTTATAGTAGATTCTCTTAAAGAACCCTGACAAAAAAATTCTCAATGGTTTCAAAAATTGGTAACATAAATTATTGATGGTTTAATATCAATTCCGTTTATTATTTATTATATTGATAATTGTTTTACAAATTTTCAGGTTTCTCAACATGCTGATAAAATTAATAAGCGAATGTGTATATTGAGTAACCCACCATCCAAAATGGTTAAATATTATAATGCATATGTGGTGAATGGTTTTCAATTTCATACACGTGCATATAGAGAATAAAAAAAACAATGAACAGTGGAGTTTTCTTGAGAGAATCACATCACAGAGAAACTGAAGTTGACTTTTATAGCATTCTGGATGAAATTATTGAGCTATGTTATCTAGGACAGAATTATATAATGATATTTAAATATCGGTGGTTGGATACTAAGAGAGGCTTACGTGTTCATCCGACTCATGGAATCATTGATATTAAATATAAAAGTATTTTATTGTAAATGAACTATTTTTACTGGCTCAACAGGCACATAAAATTTATTATACAAAGTATTGTGCTACTTGAAGAGAATTGAGTGATTGGTGGAGCATAATAAAAATGAAATCTCGAAAAAATCAGTTTACTCAAACTGAATATGGTTCTGCTGAAGTGGAAGGAATTGAAAATTTTCAAGAGACTGCTCAAAATCCATCTTTTTCACAAAGAGACATGAATATCAATGATGACACCCCACAATTAAGAATCAATGATGACGAAGATGTTGATGATGTTACAAATGAATTTGAAATGAAAAGAGATGATGAAACTGAAACTCATATGGATATTGATGATGCTGAGAAGAAAGATGAAGACATTGACATTGACAGTTATGGAGATGAGGATGAAGATGGGCATTAACACAGTTAAATGCTGGTTATAGTTATAAATAATATATATCTATATATAATAGTTATTTTTAACTATCTGCTAACAACAATCATTTTGTGTTTTAGATGGATCCTGATCTATTTCACGAGTTACAGGAGGCTGATCTACCTTTGGATGAGGGGGATTTTGGATCATCTGACCCTCAGCCTACTGGCGGTTCAGGGGGTACGTGGAGGGGGTGTGGTCTTGCGCAAATGATGATTCCTAACCCTATCCCCGACCGACGTCCACATCTAGTATTCGATCCACGCACATGGAGGTATGTTAACCTGTATATTTTAATTAGTTTTCATTAATTTATTTATACATATACTAATTATTTGATTATTTATTCCTTTTTCACAGTTTTGTGCATGTGGTTATTGGACATGGGAGTGCTATCTTGGGCAATTATTTTTTCTCATCCATGGATCACATGGGAACAAATTATCATTGATGTGTGGCTCGACATGTTCAATCATTGGCTGGTACGTAAATAAATAATATTTATTTTGAAATTTATTTTATTAATAACTTTATATTATAAATTATTTGTAGGGTTTATGGTATCTCATCGATGATAGCATGTGTGACATTATCCACACAGCATGGCAGGTGTCTATGCATGATTGTTTCCTTCAGTTTTTTCATAATTTGAGAAGAATGAACATTAAGAAAGCAGGAGTGATAGAATTTGATGAGTCGTGTAGAGCCCCATCGACCAAAGTACATTTCATCTCATGTTTGGGATGGATTATGTTTATACTGGTTGGGTGGTGAATTTCAGAGGAGATATTCAGTGGGTCAGCAGAACTAGGGGAGAAAGGAGGTGACATATTGAGTTGGTAGTCGTACATTCAGTACACATAGCACTACTGGAATAAAAGGTATTTGCGACGGGGCCTCGTCGCAAATAGCCCGTTGTAGAAAACGGCGTTTCAAATGTTATTTTTTATGACGGGCCCGTCACAAAAAATAGCATTTGCGACGAAAAATTGTCTCGTCACAAATAAGTCTCCGATTATATACATTATATATAAATAAACCTTTTGCGAAAGACCTATCACAAATAGTTTTGTGAGGCACCCATCGCAAATAGTTTTTGCGATGCACCCATTGCAAATAGTTTTTGTGACGCACCCGTCGCAAATAGTTTTTACGATGGGGCAGTTCTCTATCATAAATATGCCTCCGATTATATACATTATATATATAAGAATATTTTGCGACGGGACGGTCATCCCGTCGCAAATACTAATAATAAAAAATTATATTTAAATTATTTGCGACAGGATCTCATCGCAAAAGATCCCATCGTAAATACTAAACATAATAAAAAAATATTTAATAAAATTATGATTAATGAAAAAAATAAAAAAAAATCACCAATATAAAATACATAAACTATAAATAGTTCATATTATAACAAATCTTGAATTCAAATGTTTTTTACATAAAAAAATCACTGGGGGTCGTCTTTTGGAGGAGGTGGAGGAGCTGTAGGAGATGGTGGAGGAAACTCCAGCCCTAAACTACAAGTTAGACGACGCACATACTACATCTGCTCGTGATGTTGCTGCTGCTGTTGATGCTACCATCGACGCATCTCCTCCTCGTGTTGCTGCTGCTACTGTTGTTGCTATCGACGCATCTCCTCCTCATACTTCTATTGTTGCTGCTGCTGACATGTCTCTTCATGTTGCATCTACAAAATCTATATAAGCTTGGACTGAGTTCGCAACTGCTCTTGATATTGTGAGCTAGAAGATGATACCTCTCCACGAGATCCTCTAGAGTTGGACGCAGACATCGCAGAAGTACCATAATAAGTACCAGGAGTCAAATGAGAGTCGATACCAACTACTTGACCCTTCTAAAAGCCATACTGAGTCGCTTGAATCCATGTCGCCTCATCGAAATGGTGGGCACTGGTCTGCTCAGTCGTCTCATCCTGACTCTCAGCCTCTTTCTGAGAGGTCGCAGCCTCATATGACTCCTTCAATTCAAATTTGAAATTAAAATTGTGAAAATATTATATGTAGTTAATTTTCAAACTAAAGAAAAAAATACTAACCACAATCTGACGTTGGCGATCACCTCTAATCTCTCTAGTGGCTGGATCACTGTACATCCTCTGATAAACGTCGAACTCCATAATATTGGGATACTCGACTACCTACAGAAATATAAAATAAACTGTTTATATTTAAAGTTATATAAAATATTTAAAAAATATACTTACCAGATGCTCTCTATGCGTACTGAATGTACGACTACCAACTCGATGTGTCACCTCCTCTCTCCCCCGGTTTTGTCGTCCCACTGAAGATCTCCTCTGAAATCCACCACCCAACCAGTGTAAACATAATCCATCCCAAATGTAAGACGAAATATACTCTGTTCGGTGGGCTCTACATGAATCATCAAATTTTTTCACTCCTGCTTTCTTAATGGTCGTTTTTCTCAAATTGTGCAAAAAATGACAGAAACGGTCATGCATAAACACCTGTCATGTCGTGTGGATAGCATCACCAATGCTATCATCTATGGGATACCATAAACCCTATGAATAATTTATAATATCAAGTTATTAATAAAATAAATTTCAAAATAAATATTATTTATTTACATACCAGCCAATGATTGAACATGTCAAGCCACACATCAACAGGAATCTGTTCTCATGTGATCCATGGCTGAGAAAAATAATCAAACAGGTAACTAAAAAAGAATAAATAATCAAATAATTAGTATATATTTAAATAAATTAATGAAATCTAACTAAAATATACAGTTTATCATACCTCTGTGTGTGTGGATCGAAGCCAAGACGTGGACGTCGCTCCGGGATAGGGTCAAGAATCATCAGTCGCATAAAACCGTGCCCCCTCTACGTACCCCTAGAACCGTCAGTAGGCTGGGGGTCAGATGGTTCACAATCTCCCTCATCCAAAGGTAGCTCAACCTCCTACAACTCATGAAATATATCAGGATCCATCTAAAATACAAAAATGATTGTTGTTAGCAAATAGTTCAAAATAACTATTATATATAGATATATATTAATTATGATTATAACCAGCATTTAACTGTGTCAATGTACATCTTCATCCTCATCTCCATAGCTGTCAATGTTAATGTCTTCATCTTCCTCCTCAGCATCATCAATATCTATATGAGTTTCAGTTTCATCATTTATTGTCATTTTAAATTCATTTGTAACATCGTTAACATTTCTGTCATCATCGATCCTTAATTGTGGAGTGTCATCATCGATATTCATTTCTCTTTGTGAAAAAAGATGGATTTTGAGCAGTCTCTTGAAAAATTTCAATTCCTTACACTTTAGTGGAACCACATTTAGTTTGAGTAAACTGATTTTCCCGAGATTTCATTTTTATTATGCTTCACCAATTACTCAAATCTCTTGAAGTAGCATAGTACTTTGCATAATAAATTTGATGTGTCTATTGAGCCAATAAAAATGGTCCATTTATTACAAGAAGAATTTTATATTTGATATCGATGATTTCATGAGTCGGATGAACACGCAATCCTCTCTCAGTATCCAACCACCGACATTTAAACATTGTTATGTAATTCTGTTCTAGATAACACATCTCAATAATTTCATCCAGAATTCCATAAAAGTCAACTTCATTTTATCTGTGATGCAATCCTCTCAAAAAAACTCCATTGTTCATTGTTTTTTATTCTCCATATGCACATGTATGAAATCAAAAATCATTCACCACATATGCATTATAAGATTTAACCATTTTGGATGGTGTGTTACTCGATATACACAGTCGCTTATCAATTTTATTAGCATGTTGAGACACCTGAAATTTTTAAAACAATTATTAATATAATAAATAATAAACAGAATTGATATTAAACCAGAAATAATTTATGTTACCAGTTTTTGAAACCATTGAGAAATTTTTTTTTGTCAGTGTGATTCAAGAGCAGCTGCTGTAATTTGGGGAAGTTGTTTCTTGATATGATTATCATATAACCTACAAATAAAATAAGTTTACATATTGTAACATAAATTATAGAATAAGTGATATAAGCACTCATAGTAAAAATGGTGTCATGTATTCACAGTTGAGTATAACTTATGTATGAGCTTTGTGATGTTCATCATCTGAAAGTCATCGTTCATGAACTCCACTGAAGCCAATATTAGGCTGATTAAAAACTGATAATTGATTTTCCATTTTATCATTAACATTCCCCTTGTTTTTTCCCATGTGATTGTGTTTTGAGGGATATTGAGATTTAAAATAATGAGAGTAGAAAAAATCAATTTCCTCTTGTAAATAAGTTTCAGCAATTGAGCATTCAACTGATGCTTTGTTACGTACTTTTTTCTTCAATTTCTGCATGCATCTCTCGAATGGGTAAATCCATCGATACTGTACTGGACCTCCACATTTAGATTCATTAGGAAAATGTAATATAATATGTTCCATTGAGTCAAAGAAAATCGGCAGAAAGATTTTTTCTAGTTTACATATAATTACAACAACATCTTCTTCCAGTTTTTTTAGCGCATCGTAGTCTTTTGTCGCTGCACAAATGTCTCGAAAAAAAATATGATATGTCTATTATCGAATCCCAAATCATAGAATTCAACAAACCTCTGAATCTAATCGGTATAAGTATTTTCGTTGTAACATGACAATCATGACTTTTTAATCTGGTAATATAATCATTCTTAATACATTTGCCCAAATTGGAAGCATAGCCATTTGGAAGTCTCAAATCTGTAATACACTAACAAAATAATAAGTGAATATCTTTGGACATTGTATAAGATGTTTTTGGATTAATTAACCTCTGTGAGCTGACATTTTCAAATAGTTCAAGTTCTGGTCGCCTGCAAATTTGGGCAAGATCTAATCATGCCTTTATAGTATCTTTAGTCTTACCTGGTGTATCCAAAACTATATGAAAAAAATTATCCAAATAGTTCTTCTCAATATGAATGACATCCAACATGTGGCGGACCAACAAATCTGACCAATATGGAAGATCCCAAAAAATGCTTTGTTTTATCCAATTATATTCTTTCCCAAAGCCATGAATTTTTTGTTGATTTAATGTTGGCCCAAATGTGATGGGAGGTAAAGAAAGTACAACTGATTTTAAGTTTGTACCTGATATCATTTTTGGAGGTTCATCCCTTTCAATTGTACCTTTTCTGAAATGAAATTTGTTTCTCCAAAAAGGGTGATCGGTTGGAAGAAATCTGCAGTGACAGTCAAAATAGCAAGGTTTTTTCCATTGACGAGCATAAAGGTTTTGTTGCCTTTCATACAGTAAGGACATGATTTTGGACCATGCATACTTCAGTCAGATAACATGGAATATACCAGAAAGTCACTAATCGTTCACATCAATGCAGCTTTTAATATGAAATTTTGCTTCGCAACAACATCATATGTACTAACACCATTACTCCACAATGCATTTAACTCATCAATCAATGGTTTCAAATAAACATCAATATTATTTTTCGGATGTCCTGAGATTAATAAGTTCAAAAAGATATAGGGCTCCTTCATCAACATCCATGGAGGTAAATTGTATGGAGTTATAAAGTCATGCCAACATGAATACTGACACTACTAGAATTCCCGTTTTGTGCAACGGGCTATTTGCGATGGGGGCCCATCGCAAATAGCCCTTTGGAGAAAACGGCGTCGTGACAGATATTTTTTGCGACAGGCCCGTCGCAAAAAACCTCCTGATTATATACATTATATACCCAAAAAATATTTTGTGATGGGCCCATCACAATTAGTTTTTGTGACGGGGAACTTACCCGTCGCAAATAGCATTCTGATTATATACATTATATACCCATAAACCTTTTACGACGGGCCCATCGCAAATACTAATTGTGACGGGCCATTGTCCCGTCTCAAATACTAATCTTAAAAAAAACACTTATTTACGACGGGCCCCCGTCGCAAAAACTAAAATTAATTAAAAATAATAATAATATTATGATTAATGAAAAAATTATATTATTATTATAAAAATAATAAAAAAATATAAAATATTATTATTATTAGTAAAATAAACAAACATTAAAAAATATAATACTAAAAAAATATATTTAATAAAATTATGATTAATAAAAAATTAATATTAATATTATTAAAATAATAAAATAATAAAAAATTATTAAAAGTTTCAATATTTTCAAAAAAACTATTAAAAAATCGTAAAATATTATTATTATTAATAGTAAAATAAACAAATATTAAAAAATATAATACTAATAATAAATAATAAAATATTAAAAATAAATAAATTATGCAATATTTCCACCAATATAAAAGACAGAAACTGTAAATAGTTCATATTATTACAAAACTTGAATTAAAATGTTTTTAACATAAAAAAAAATCACTGGGGGGTCGTGTGGAGGAGGTGGAGGAAACTCTATCCCTAAACTATGAGTCAGACGGTGCATGTACTCCATCTGCTCATGATACTCTTGTTGTCATTGCTGATCCAATCGACACAACTTCTCCTCGTGATACTGATTCTGTTGCTGCTACCACCGACACATCTCTTCATGTTGCTTCTGCAAAGTCTCTATAAGCTCAGCCTGAGTTCACAACTGCTCTTGATACTGTGAGCCAGAAGATGATGTCTCTCCACGAGCTCCTCTCGAGCTGGACGCCGACATCGCAGCAGTACCATAATAAGTACCAGGAGTCAAATGAGAGCTGATACCAACTACTCTGCCCTTCTCAAAGCCATACTGAGTTGCATGCATCCATGCCGCCTCATCGAAATGGTGAGCACCGGTCTACTCAGTCGTCTCGTCCTGACCCTCAGCCTGTGTCTGAGAGGTCGCAACCTTATATAACTCCTTAAATTCCAATTTAAAATTAAAATAGTGAAAATATTATATGCAGTTAATTTTCAAACTGAAAAAATAATACTAACCACAATATGACGTTGGAGATCACATTTAATCTCTCCAGTGGCTGGATTACTATACATCCTCCGATAAATGTTGAACTCCGTAATATCGGGATACTCGACTGCCTATAGAAATATAAAATAAACTGTTTATATTTAACGTTATATAAAATATTTAAAAAATATACTTACCAGATGCTCTCTATGCGAACTGAATGTATGGCTACCAGCTTGATGTGTCACCTCCTGTCTCCCCCAGTTCTACCGTCCCACTAAAGATCTCCTCTGAAATCCACCACCCAACCAGTGTAAACATAATTCATCCCAAACGTGAGATGAAATGTACTCTGGTCGGTGAGCTCTATATGACTCATCAAATTCTGTCACTCTTGCTTTATTAATGGTTTTCCTTCTCAAATTGTGCAACAACTGACGGAAACAGTCGTGCAAAGAAACATGTCATACCACGTGGATAGCATCGTGCATGCTATCATCGATAGGATACCATAAACCCTACAAATAATTTATAATATCAAGTTATTAATAAAATAAATTTCAAAATAAATATTATTTATTTACGTACCAGCCAGTGATGGAACATGTCGCGTCATACATCAATAGGAATCTGTTCCCATGTGATCCATGGCTGAGAAAAATAATTGTGCAAGATAGCGCTCCCCTGTCCAATAGCTACATGCGCAAAACTGTGAAAAAATAAATAAATAATCAAACAATTAGTATATATATAAATAAATTAATGAAATATAACTAAAATATATAGGTTACCATACCTCTGTGTGTGTGGATCGAAACTAAGATGTGGACGTCGCTCAGGGATAGGGTCAGGAATCATTAGTTGTGCAAGATCGCGCCCCCTTCATGTACCCCCTGAACCGCCAGTAGGTTGAGGGTCAGATGATCCAAAATATCCCTCATCCAATGGTAGGTCAGTCTCCTGCAACTCACGAAATATATTAGAGTTCATCTGAAACACAAAATGATTATTGTTAGCAGATAGTTGAAAATAACTATTTAATATAGATATATATTAGCTATGATTATAACCATCATTTAACTGTGTCAATGTTCATCTTAATCCTCTTCTCCATAGCTATCAATGTCAATGTCTTCATCTTCCTCCTCAGCATCATCAATATCTATATGATTTTCAGTTTTAGCATCTCTTGTCATTTCAAATTCATTTGTAACATCATTAACATCGTCATCACAATCGATCCTTAATTTTGGGGTGTCATCATCGATATTCACGTCTCTTTGTGAATTAGATGGATTTTGAGCAGTCTCTTGAAAAATTTCAATTCCTTTCACTTCAGCAGAACCACATTCGGTTTGAGTAAACTGGTTTTCCTAATATTTCATTTTTATTATGCTCCACCAATCGCTCAAGTCTCTTGAAGTAGCACAATACTTTGCATAATAAATTTGATGTGCCTATTGAGCTAGTTAAAATGGTTTGTTTACTGCAGGAAGACTTTTATATTTAATATCGACGATTTCATAAGTCGGATGAACATGCAAGCCTCTCTAAGTATCCAACCACCAACATTTAAACTTTGTTATGTAATTCTGTCCTAGATAACATAGCTCAATAATTTCATCCAAAATGCCATAAAAGTCAACTTCAGTTTCTCTATGATGTGATCCTCTCAAGAAAACTCCACTGTTCATTGTTTTTTTATTCCTCTTATGCATGTGTATGAAATCGAAAACCATTTACCACATGTGCATTATAATATTTAACCATTTTGGATGGTGGGTCACTCAATATACACAACTGCTTATCAATTTTATCAGCATATTGAGACACCTGAAAATTTGTAAAACAATTATCAATATAAAAAATAATAAACAGAATTGATATTAAACCATCAATAATTTATGTTACCAGTTTTTGAAACCATTGAGAAAAAAATTTGTCTGCGTTCTTCAAGAGCAGCTGCTGTAATTTGTGGAAGTTGTTTCTTGATATGATTATCATATAACCTAAAAATAAAATAAGTTTAAATACTATAACATAAATTATAGAATAAGTGATATAAGCACTCACATGACAAATGATGTCATTTATTCACAGTTGAGTAGAACATATGTATGAGCTCTGTGATGTTAATCATCTAAAAGCCATCATTCATGAACTCCATCGAAACCAAGATTTGGCTGATTAAAAACTGTTAATTGATTGTCCATTTCTTCATTAACATTCCCCTCATTTCATCCCATGCGACTGTGTTTTGAGGGATATTGAGATTCAAAATAATGAGAGCAGAAAAAAGCAATTTCCTCTTGCAAATAAGCTTCAGTAATTGAGCCTTCAACTGATGCTTTGTTACGTACTTTTTTCATCAATTTCTGCATGCATCTCTCGAATGGGTACATCCATTGAAACTGTATTGGACCTCCACATTTAGCTTCATGTGGCAAATGTAATATTAGATGTTTCATTGAGTCAAAGAAAGCTGGAAGAAAGATTTTTTCCAGTTTACATATAATTACAGCAACATCTTCTTCCAGTTTGTTTAGGGAATCATAGTTTGTTTTCGTTGCACAAATGTCTCGAAAAAAATATGATATGTCTGTTATCAAATCCCAAATCATAGAATTCAACAAACCTGTGAATCCAATCGGCATTTGTCTTTCCATTATAACATGATAATCATGACTTTTTAATCCAGTAATATAACCATTCTTAACACATCTGCCCAAATTGGAAGCATAGCCATCTGGAAGTCTCAAATCTGAAATCCACTGACAAAATAATAAACGACTCTCTTTGGATAGTGTATAAGCTACTTTTGGCTTCAGTAACCTCTGTGATCTGACATTTTCAAATAGTTCAAGTTCTGGTCGCCTGCAAATTTGGGCAAGATCTAATAGTGCCTTTAGAGTATCTTTGGTCTTACCTGGTGTATCCAAAACTGTATAAAATAAATTATCAAAACAGTTCTTCTCAATATGCATAACATCCAACATGTGGCGGACCAACAAGTCAGATGAATACGGAAGATCCCAAAAAATGCTCCGTTTTATCCAATTATGTTCTTTCCCAAAGCCATGAATTTTCTGTTGGTTTACTGTTGGTCCAAATGTGATGGGAGGTAATGAAAATACAAATGATTTTAAATATGTACTTGAGATAATCTTTGGAGGTTCATCCCTTTCAATTGTACCTTTTCTGAAATGATATTTTTCCTCCAAAAAGGATGATCGGTTGGAAAAAATCTATGGTGACAATCAAAATAGCAAGGTTTTTTTCTATTGACAAATATAAAGGATTTGTTGTCTTTCATACAGTAAGGACATGATTTCAGACCATGTGTACTCTAACCAGATAACATGTCATATGCTGGAAAGTCACTAATCGTCTACATCAATGCAACTTTTAATATGAAATTTTGTTTCGCAGCAACATCATATGTATTGACATCATAACTCCACAATGCCTTTAACTCATCAATAAATGGTTTAAAATAAACATCAATATTCTTTTTCGGATGTCTTAGGATTAATAGAGTCAAAAAGATATAAGGATCATTCATCAACATCCATGGAGGCAAATTGTACGGAGTTATAAAGACAGACCAACATGAATACTGACTACCATAAGAACCAAACAGACAGAAACCGTCAGTAGAAAGACCTAATCACACGTTTCAGGCTTCTATAGAAAAAGACGGATGCAGACAGTCAAAATTTTTCCATGAATCACCATCAGATGGATGATTCAAGATTCTATCAGTTGAAATCTTGGTTTTTGTGCCATGACATCATTGGCGTTGTCTTCTAAGACATAAATAAACACTACAACCTAGGTGTAAGGGAGAAATATCTCAACTGTTTTACTGGAATCGATCTAGACTTCCCTGGTTGAGCTTCTTTATACCTCGATTGTCCACATGTGGGACAACTATCCAATGACTCATTTTCACCAGAATATAAGATGCAATCATTTGGACATGCATGAATCTTCCGATAACTAAGGCCCAGATTACGAACCAGCCTCTTGCTCTCATAGTAATTTGTAGGCAACACATTTCCTTCAGGTAACAGTGTTTTAACCAAAGAAAATATCTGATCAAAATAGTTGTTTGACATTTCATTATCTGATTTAATAGACATAAATTTTGCAGCCACTTATAATTTTCTTATCTTGAAACCAGGATATAATGCATCCTCAACATACCTAAACAACTCATAAAATTCGAATGATGCCAACTCAAGAGTTAAATCAAGATCATCGTGAGTTTCGGTTTATTGCACAGATGGACCTGCAACATCATGTACTAAATTTTGAAACCATGATGGATCCGGAATCAAGTTATTAGGATCTTATTTGGAACTGTGTTCTCCATTTTGATACCAAAAAACATAATCTAGTTGAAAACCAAACCGCAAGAGATGTCCCCCAACCTTGTCAACTGTGTCAAACGTTCTAAGAGCACATTTTTTACAAGGACACTTAATTGTGCCTTCTGAAACATATTCTGGTTTTGATGATGTAAATGCTAAGAAAGCTTCAACACCCTCAATATATACAGGATTTAAACCAGAACCATTTGGATTTCTGTGCTGATTTATCCAAGTGAGATCATCTAATAATGACTGATGTCAACTTCCTTTTTCCATATTTTTCTACATAAAATATAAAATCATCATTGTTTTTGAATAATTTGAAATTATAAAAACACTATCTGAAAAAAGAAGATAAATAATTATAACTACTTCTTAATAATTACCATTAATTAAGGGCGACACAATTTCCAGTGGATTGACGCCTACTCTTTTGTTCGACGGCTCATTTACTTGCATCTTTCTCACACTGAAATCACAATGAAGAATCTGGTCGGAGGTACCCATATTCATTCTTATATGCACGAGAATGAATATGGGTACCTCTGACCAGATTCTTCATTGTGATTTCAGTGTGAGAAGGATGCAAGTAAATGAGCCGTCGGAAAAAAGATCCCTCTTTTCGTTGATGAATCGTCTTCTTCTAACTATCACCACTTGAAAACATTATAAAAAATATGATCCTATGAATGCATATCCAATCTCGTGCATACAAGATTGAATATATCTATGTAGCAGCACATTTTTCATAATGTTTTGAGCCGGTGAGAGTTGAAAGGAGAAAAGTCATCGAGCAAAAGGAGTGTCGTCAATCCACTGAAAATTGTTCCAAGTTCTTAAAATTTATTAAAATTTCTTCCTAACTGTTCATAACTGTTCCTAACTAATTATTACTCATTATTAATGATTATTTCTAATTATTGTTAATTATTTCTAATTGTTACTAATTATTACAAATTATTACTAATTATTACTAATTATTACTAATTATTACTAATTATTACTAATTATTACAATTTATTACTAATTATTACATTTTATTACTAATTATTACTAATTATTACAATTTATTACTATTTTAGCAATACTTAGCAAAATGAATACTGCTTGAATAATGAAAGGAAATTTGGTAATCATCATTATGGAGATGATTACAAATTTTTCCTTCATTATCTAAGCAGTTTTTGTTTACTAATTATAACTAATAAAAAAAATATTATCAATATTTATGAAAAAAACAATATTAATATTATTAAAATAATAAAAAATTTATAAAATATTAAAATTATCAATATTCGTAATAGACTTTGCTCTATTCTTAACATGTTTAAATCTCAAAGGGTCGCCAATTGTCAGGTCATGCATAATAAAAAGTTTGTGTCACCCATGTCCAATGTAAACTCTATAATTGTCCTTGCATGGTTGATCACTTCGCAAGTAGTGTTGCAATAGGACGACCAAAGTAATGCCGTTCCCGTCTCTAAGAATCATCTCGCTCCCTTTACATAGATCATTCTTTCTTAAAAATTTGATGGGACATCAGTATCTTTCCCTTAAATTTTCAAGGAAGAATGGTCTATGTAAATGGTCATGTGAGATAATTCTTATAGATGAGAAGGGCATGATTTGGGTCGTCATATTACAACACTACTTGCAAGGTGATCAACCAAGAAAGGACAATTATAGAGTTTACATTGGACATAGCTTACACAAACTTTTTATTGCGCATGACCTGACAATTGATGACCCTTTGAGATTTGAACATATTATGAATAGAGTAAAGCCTGTTGCGAATATTTATAATTTTAATATTTTATAATTTTTTATTATTTTAATAACATTAATATTTTTTTTCATAAATATTGATAATATAATTTTTTTATTAGTAATAATTAGATATAATTATATTTACTATTTATTACTATTTATTACTAATTATTACTGATTATTACAATTTATTGCTAATTGTTACAATTTATTCCTATTTATTCCTAATTATTCCTAATTATTGCTAATTATTCCTAATTATTTCTATTTATTTCTAATTATTTCTAATTAGTTCTAATTATTCATAATTATTCCTAATTATTGCTAATTATTACAATTTATTCCTATTTATTGCTAACTATTGATAATTATTCCTAATTATTGCTAATTATTGATAATTATTCCTAATTATTAGTATTTATTAGTAATTATTACTAATTATTAGTATTTATTAGTAATTATTACTAATTATAGCTAATTATTACTAATTATTGATAATTATTCCTAATTATTCATAATTATTCGTAATTATTGCTAATTATTGCTAATTATTCCTAATTATTAGTATTTATTAATATTTATTACGAATTATTACTAATTATTACAATTTATTACTAATTATTACAATTTATTACTAATTATTACAGTTTATTAATAATTATTACATTTTATTACTAATTATTACAATTTATTCCTATTTATTCCTAATTATTCCTAATTATTGTTATTTATTTCTAATTATTTCTAATTAGTTCTAATTATTCATAATTATTACAAATTATTGGTATTTATTCCTATTTATTGCTAATTATTGCTAATTATTGAGAATTATTCCTAATTATTGCTAATTATTCCTTATTATTAGTATTTATTCGTAATTATTACTAATTATTACTATTATTGCTAATTATTGCTAATTGTCCCTAATTATTAGTATTTATTAGTAATTATTACTAATTATTACTAATTATTAGTAAATTTTTCCTAATTTTTAGTATTTATTCCTAATTATTGCTAATTATTACTAATTATTAGTAATTATTAGTAATTATTCATAATTATTCCTAATTATTGCTAATTATTGCTAATTATTACAATTTATTCATAATTATTACAATTTATTCCTATTTATTCCTAATTATTCCTATTTATTCCCAATTATTCCAAATTATTCCTATTTATTCCTAATTATTCCTAATTATTCCTATTTACTGCTAATTAATCCTAATTATTGCTAATTATTCCAAATTATTGCTAATTATTGCTAATTATTCCTAATTATAGCTAATTATTCATAATTATTCCTAATTATTCCTAATTATTCCTAATTATTCCTAATTATTGCTAATTATTCCTAATTATTCCTAATTATTGCTAATTATTCCTAATTATTGCTAATTATTCCTAATTATTGCTAATTATTCCTAATTATTCCTAATTATTGCTAATTATACCTAATTATTGCTAATTATACCTAATTATTGCTAATTATACCTAATTATTGCTAATTATATGTAATTATTGCTAATTATACCTAATTATTGATAATTATACCTAATTATTGCTAATTATACCAAATTATTGCTAATTATACATAATTATAGCTAAATATAGCTAATTATACCTAATTATTGCTAATTATACCTAATTATTCCTAATTATACCTAATTATTACTAATTATACCTAATTATTACTAATTATATCTAATTATATCTAATTATTACTAATTATATCTAATTATTACTAATTACCCCTAATTATATCTAATTATGACTAAATTCCGCTAATTATCTATAGTAATCTCTAATTATTGCAAATTAACACTAATTATTTATAATTATCACTAACAATATCAATTTCTTACTAAAAATAAATATAAATAAAAATCAATTTAAATCTAATTTAATTACAACTAATAAACAACAATTAAAACTAATAAAAAAATATAAAAAAATATAAAAAAACAAAATATAAATACCTTAAACATTGATATTCTAAAGGTGTTGGCGCCTTCCAATTGCTCTCGTATAAAAAATTTTAACTAACAGAAAATTTTTCCTTAAAATTGGAGAATCAAGAGAAAGGGAGAGGAAGATCTGAGTGATTTGGAAAAAACGAATGATGGAATATATAGGTTATATTAGTTCCGGTGGGGTTAGTTGTGACGAGTATCCCGTCGCAAATGGTGGTATGTGCGACGGGTCCCGTCGCAAATACCCCCGCTCGCATTAATTACAGTCGACGGTTAAAAGGGTATTTGCGACGGGTCCCGTCGCGAATACCACCTGCCGACATACTATTTATGACGGGTGGCTTTGCCCATCGCAAATAGTATTTACCGTCGTCGGGCTTTTGCGACGGGGCTCATCGCAAATACTTTCGCCCGCATTAATTACAGTCGACGGTTAAAAGGGTATTTGCGATGGGACCCGTCGCAAATACCCTTCCCGCGTTTTGGCGCGCAAACCGCGCCAAACCTATTGCGACGAGAAAAAACTCCCACCGCAAATACGTAGTTCGTCGGACCTTTTGTGACGGTACATATTCCCGTCGCAATTGCCTCGTCGCAAAAAAAATACTTTTCCCATAGTGTGACTACCATAAGAACCAAACAGACAGAAACTGTCAGTAGAAAGACCCAATCGCACGTTTCAGGCTTCTAAAGCAAAAGACGGATGCAGACGGTCAAAATGTTTCTATGAATCACCATCAGATGGATGATTCAAGCTTTTGTCAGTTGAAATCTTGGTTTTGTGCCATGACATTATTGACGTTGTGTTCTAAGACATAAATAAACATTGCAACCTGGGTGTAAGGGGGAAATATCTCAACTGTTTTACTGGAATCGATCCAGACTTCCCTGATTGAACTTCTTTATACCTCGATTTTCCACATGTGGGACAATTATCCAACGAACCATTTTCACCAGAATATAAGATGCAATCATTTGGACATGCAAGAATCTTCCGATAACTGAGGCCTAGATTACGAACCAGCCTCTTGCTCTCATAGTAATTATTGTTAATTATTGTTAATTACTCTTAATTATTACTAATTATTGTTAATTATTACTAATTATTGTTAATTATTACTAATTATTACTAATTATTCCTATTAATTATTAATTATTAATTATTATTTCTAATTATTCCTAATTATTCCTATTAATTCTTATTTATTTCTATTTATTACTAATTATTCATATTTATTACTAATTATTCATATTTATTACTAATTATTTCTATTTATTACTAATTATTCCTATTTATTACTAATTATTACTAATTATTCCTATTTATTGCTAATTATTACTAATTATTCCTATTTATTACTAATTATTCTTATTTATTACTATTTGTTCCTATTTATTACTAATTATTTCTATTTATTATTATTCCTAATTATTACTAATTATTAATATTTATTACTAATTATTCCTATTTATTTCTATTTATTCTTAATTATTCCAATTTATTCTTAATTGCTCCTATTTATTCCTATTTATTACTAATTATTCATATTTATTACTATTTATTCCTATTTATTATTAATTATTCCTATTTATTGCTAATTAGCATTAATTGGTATTAATAACTACAATTTACAACTACTAATTACAAATTACAAGTAATTATTTATTTACACAACTACAACTACTAATTACTAATTACAAGTAATTACTTATTTACACAACTACAATTAATAATTACTAATTACAAGTAACAACAATAATTAAAATTATCATAAAAAATGAAATAAATAATAAATTAAATAAAATATAAATACCTTTAAACTTGATCCCCTATTGATGTAAACAACTTCACAACTTCTCCGTAAAAAAAACTAAATCAGAAAAATTTTCACTTAAAAAATAGAATTTAGAGAGAGGAAGGAAGTAAGAATTGAGGGAGTGAGAAAGAAAAATGGATGGGGGTATATATAGGTTAGATTAGTTGTGACGGGGATATCGTCACAAATAGTAATATTCGCGACGTGACCTGTCGCAAATATCTTTTCCCGCATTAATTGATGTTGGTGGTTAAAAAGGTATTTGTGACGGGACCCATCGCAAAAGGTGTCATGTCGGCACTCTTTTTGCGACGGGTCAAGATCCCGTCGCAAAAAAACCATTTACCGCCGCCGGTATTTGTGACCGGACCCGTCGCAAAAAGTGTTCTGCCGACACACTTCTTGCGACGGGCCAAGATCCCGTCGTGAAAAACCATTTACCGTCGTCGGTATTTACGACGGAGAGATTTTCCCGTCGCAAATAACATTCTCGCGGTTTGGCGCGCATCCCGGGCCAAACAGCACAATGTCTTTTGCGACGGGACCCTAAATCCTGTCACAAATAACCTCTGTGAAGGACTTTTTACGACGAGATTAATTCCCGTCGCAAAAAAACCGTTGCAAAAGACCGTTTTTCCCGTAGTGTAGAGAGCATCTGGTAGGTATCTTTTTTAAATATTTTATATAACTTTAAATATAAATAGTTTATTTTATACTTCTGTAGGCAGTCAAGCATCCCGATATTACGGAGTACGAAATTTATCGAAGGGTTTACAGTGATCCAGCCACTTGAGAGATTAGAGCTGATCGTCAGCATCGGATTATGTTTAGTATTATTTTTTTAGTTTGACAATTAACTACAAATAATATTCTCACAATTTTAATTTCAAAATGGAATTGAAGGAGTCATACGAGACTGCGATCTCTCAAACACAAGCTGAGAGTCCGGACGAGACGATTGATCAGACAGTGTCCACCATTTTCGATGAAGCGGTATGGATGCAGGCGACTCAGTATGACTTTGAGAAGGGTCGAGTAGTTGGTATCGACTCTCATTTGACTCTTGGTACTTATTATGGTACTGCTGCGATGTCGGCGTCCAGCTCGAGAAGAGCTCGTGGAGAGACATCATCTTCTGCCGCACAGTATCAGCAGCAGTTGCGAACTTAGACTGAGCTTATAGAGAGTTTGTAGAAGCATCATGAAGAGATGAGTTGGTGGCAGCAGCAGCAGCAGCAGCAGCACGAGGAGGAGATGAATCGATGACAGCAGCAGCACCACGAGCAGACGGAGTACATGCGTTGTCTGACTCGTAGTTTAAGGATGAATTTTTTCCACCATCTCTTACAGCTCCTCCGCCTCCTCCAGAAGACGACTCCCCATTGATTTTTTTTATGTTACAAACATCTGAATTCAAGATTTGTTGTAATATGAACTATTTACAGTTTATGTCTTTTATATTGGTGCAAATATTGCATATATTTTTTAATATTTTATTATTTATTATTAGTATTATATTTTTTAATATTTATTTATTTTAATAATAATAATAATAATAATAATATTTTATGATTTTTTATATTTTTTTTGTAAATATTGATAATTTTAATTGTTTTTTATTTTTTTTATTTTTTTAATAATATTAATATTAATTTTTCATTAATCATGATTTTGTTAAATATATTTTTTTAGTATTATATTTTTTAATGTTTCTTTGTTTTACTAATAATAGTAATAATAATAATAATTGATGAATTTTTTATATTTTTTGAGAATATTGAGAATTTTAATATTTATTATTCTTATTATTATTTTGATAATATTAATATAATTTTTTCATTAATCATAATTTTATTAAATATATATATTTTTTATTTTGTTTCGTATTTGCGACGGGGTCTTTTGCGACGGGAGCCCGTCGCAAATTGTTTAAATATAATTTTTTTTAAAAGTATTTGCAACGGGCTCGTCGCAAAGGATTTATATATATATATATAATGTATATAATCAGAGACTTATTTGCGACGGGCTCGTCGCAAAAAATAGTATTTGCGACACCATTTTCTGCAACTTGGTTATTTGTGACGGGGCCCCATCGCAAATAGCCTGTCGCAAATACCTCTAATTCCTGTAGTGAATATATGTATAATAAAATTAAATTTAGTATACGGGAGGTTCCAACATGTATGAAGCAAGATGAGACTTGAGGTAAGATATTCATGTTTCAATCTCATTTTAATCGAGATTTTTTATCCTTGAATTTCCATCGAGGAAATTGTATGATCCTTATATGATAAACCCATTTCATTTTTCTTCTACTTGGGTTGTTTTTAGAACTTTGAAGTTTTAGTACCATTTTCCTCTATTTGGTACTATAAATGGTTCAAAAAATGTTTTTATGAAAATTCAATCTTATTTCTCCTCTTTCGGTCGAAAATCTTTTTTCTTCCATATCCATATATTCTAAAATATTTTCAATAATATTTTTAACTGTTATTCAATTATTTTTTAAAATCATTTTTACCCATGCATGACTTTTACAAATAGGTTTAAAAATAATCTTCTTGTTGTTTTTTGAATAAGTTACTTTTTACTAAAAGTGTGAATGAAATCTTTGTTTTAATGATTATGACATTAACATAATTTCTTGCCATCATGACCGCTCAATTATTTGAAACTTCCTTTACAAGTTTCTATGGTTCTCTTCAAATAAAATAATTTCATTAATATTTTGGACATTTTTGGATTTTAAATAAGTGATTTCAAAATAAAAAGGATGTTTTCCTCAATAAATATTTCAATGATATTTTAAAGAAAATTTTCATCTATGAAAACATCCTTTAATGTTAATTATGTTTTAATGTGGATATTATATTTAGGTATAGCCTCCAATGGCAGCTCACACACGCTACAAAGAAACTGCAAGTAAATCCGCTGGCTTGGGGACTTGACTCCGTGACCACGCCCCAAACCCCATCTCACCCATGCCATCCCAACCGACCGTGGGGGGCTCTTTAATATGAATATAATACAATGATATCATCCTTATTCTTTCTCTAGATGGTTTATGATTATGGCGATGAAATTCTTATAAAACTCATTTCTTTTACACAAGTTACGATATAAGGATGTGATGATATGATGAATATTTTATGATATTGTGACACACATATGAATGAGTTGTGATTATGTGATAGGTTGATCTGGAATTATATACTCCTCTAATGCATTGGGTAATGATGGATATCTTTTGAGATAATTATAATTGGAATGGAGCGTGAACTCTGTTCAGTAAGGAACTCTGTCCACCATGATAACACTGAGTGTGAACATTAACTAATGATTCGATGGAATTGGGAGCGAAACCAATCCACTATGACAGTTGTGATAATGAGCCTTGACTAAGGAAATGATTTTCCATGATTATATATGTATATATACATATTCATTAATATATAAATATATATAATTATAAATATAAGAAATATATTTACTATAGTTTTATAATTATTTAAATATATAATTATTTATTTATAATTATATAAAATACTTTTAAAAAATTATATATATTTATTTATAATTATAAATATATAATTCTATAAATATAATAAATATATGTTTATAAATAAATATATATAAATATATTTATTTACAAATATATATATATATATATATATATATATATATTTTAAAGGTTGGGGTTGAAGCCTCATTTTTATTATTAAATCAAAGCAAAGTCTTACATAGCCCGAAGGCCCAGTGGGCTTGTAGCCCATTACATAGCCCGTAGGCCCAAATTCTAAGGCCAATTCACATTCTGTGAATAGTAACCTGCTGCTACAGTACCTCACAGTATCACCGCCGCTACAGTGCCATGCCGCCGCTACAGTGCCCTGCCGCCGCTACAGTACCCGCTGGTGAACAGTGTCGCCGCTGCTACAGTACTGCTACAGTACCTGCACCCCATGGGTTTTGAACCTCCATTTTCCATGTAGTATTACGGGGTGCTTACCACTAAGCCAAACCCCAACTACAATATTTTTATAAAAATGTTTTTAACATTATTAATGAAAATATAATAATAAATAAATTAATATTAAAAATGAATAAATAAAATTAAATAAATTACAAGAATATTTGAAAAGTGAATTTGTAGCATTTACGTGCACTACGGGAAAAAACGATTATTGCGACGGGGTATTTCCGACGGGCCTTATTCCCGTCGCAAAAACTTCCGATGAAAAGAGTATTTGAGACGGAAATACAGGTTCCGTCGCAATTGCAATGGCGCGGTTTGCACGCCAAAACGCGGGAAGCCTATTTGCGACGGGTAGAAGGCTACCCGTCGCAAGTACCCAGCGGTGGTAAATAGTATTTGCGACGGGGGAATTTTCCCGTCACAAAAAAATATTCACCAGGTGTTATTTGCGACGGGCCCCGTCGCCAATATCAGCCGCTGTAAAGCCTATTTGCGACGGTCACCTTCAACCCGTCGCAACTACCCGGCGGTGGTAAATACTTTTTTGTGACGGGACTATTTACTCGTCACAAAAAAGAATCCAACGGGTGGTATTTGCGATGGGTCCCATCGCAAATACCGGCGACGGTAAATAGGAATTTGCGACGGGGATATCCGCCCGTCGCAAATACCGGCGGTGGTAAATAGTAATTTACAACGGGGATATCCACCCGTTGCTAATGGTGTGGCATTTGCGACGGGCCCGTCGCAACAACCCTTTTACCCGCCGCCCGTAATTAATGAAGGAGAATGTATTTGCGACGGGTCTCATCGCCAATACCAGCGGTGGTAAATAGAAATTTGCGACGGGGATATTCACCCGTCGCTAATGGTGGCTATTTGCGACAGGCCCGTCGCAAAAGTCCTTTTACCCGCCGCCCGTATTTAATGTGGGTGAAGGCATTTGCGACGGTATCCTGTCGCAAATACTAGGTATTGTGACGGGATACCGTCGCAAATACGACCGTCGCAAATAATCTAACCTATATATACACCCCATCCGTTTTTTTCATAACATTCAGACCTCTATTCTTCCCTCTCTCTAATTTTAAATTCTGAGTAGATTTTTTTTTTTATTTTAATTTTTTCTTTCGAGAAGAGGAAGGAAGGAGTTAGAAGGCGTAGATTACTTCAAAGGTATTTTTTTAAATTGTTAAATTATTTTTAATTGTTAATTTTATTTTTTTAATAGAATGTTTAGCTATATAGTGTAATTAGTTTATGTGGTTGTACCAAATAATCCTTGTCTAGATATGAACAAGTAGAGGCGACTCTGGCACAGATGTACCTAGGAGTGAAAACTCTGACAAGGTGTTTCGAGCTTGACTCAGGGTAACCTGGTACACGACAACGGGCCTTGCTGCACTCTTGGTTCGACACTCCCGAGGGGTGTTTTGGTAATAATTAGAAATAAATATATAATTATTAAATAATTAATAAATAATCAGATTTAATTAGATTTAATTAAAATAATTATCAAATAATTAGGAAATAATTAGATTTAATTGATTAAAATAGAAATAATTAGGAAACAATTAAAATAATTAGGAAACAATTAGATTTAATTTGGAAACAATTAGATTTAATTAGGAAACAATTAGATTTAATTAGGAAACAATTAGATTTAATTAGGAAACAATTAGATTTAATTAGAAAACAATTAGATTTAATTAGGAAACAATTAGATTTAATTAGGAAACAATTAGATTTAATTAGGAAACAATTATAATAATTAGGAATTAGGAAACAATTAGATTTAATTAGGAAACAATTAGATTTAATTAGGAAACAATTAGATATAATTAGGAAACGATTAAAATAATTAGGAAACGATTATAATAATTAGGAAATGATTATATTTAATTAGGAAACGATTAGATTTAATTAGGAAACAATTATATTTAATTAGGAAACAATTAGATTTAATTAGGAAACAATTAGATTTAATTAGAAAATAATTAGATTTAATTAGAAAACAATTAGATTTAATTAGGAAACAATTAGATTTAATTAGTAAACAATTAGATTTAATTAGGAAACAATTATAATAATTAGGAAACAATTATAATAATTAGGAAACAATTATAATAATTAGGAAACAATTATAATAATTAGGAAACAATTATAATAATTAGGAAACAATTGTAATAATTAGGAAATAATTATAATAATTAGGAAACAATTATAATAATTATGAAACAATTAGGAAAATTTGAAAGTGTTATTGACCGCTCATCTACCTCAATTTTCTTTTCATTTGTGTGTTGAGGCTTGACAGGAAGCTTCTGCCTCCACATGTAATATCTGGTTTTACTGTCAAAATTATCAACCTCCTCGCCAATATAGAGGTGAGGAGGTTTATAATTTTGACAGTAAAAGCACATATTACATGTGGAGGGAGAAGTTTCCTGTCAACCTCAACACACAAATGAAAAGAAAATTGAGGTAGATGAGTGATCAATTACGTTTGTTTTTATATTCATTGATTGATTAACCACCCAACCTATATGCATATCTTCGCATTTCTAATTAGTAACATAATTAGTAATATAATTAGTAACATAAATAGTAACATAAATAGTAACATAAATAGTAACATAAATAGTAACATAATATAAAATATTATATTACTCTAATATTAATAGTTAAATAATACTTATAATATAATTATTTTATTATTATATGTTTAATATTTATAAAAAAATATTAATATTATTAAAATTATAAAAAAATTATAAAATATTACAATTATCAATATTTTCAACAAGTTTTTATTTATTCTTAACAGTTCAAATCTTAAAGGGTCGCCAATTTTCAGGTCATGCCCAATAAAAAGTTTGCGTCAACCGTGTCCAATGTAAACTCTATAATTGTTCTTGCTTGGTTGATCACCTCGCAAGTAGCGTTGCAATAGGAAAACCCAAGTCATGTCTTTCTCATTACTTGTGTCGTTCTATTGCAACACTACTTGCGAGATGATCAACCATGTAAGGACAATTATAGAGTTTAAATTGGACAAGGTTGACGCAAACTTTTTATTGGACATGACCTGAAAATTGACGACTCTTTAAGATTTGAACATGTTAAGAATAGAGCAAAATCTGTTGGAAATATTGATATTTGTAATAATTAGTAATAATTACTAATAATTAATCAAAAATCAAATAAATTCAAGTATATGGTTATAAATTGGCATAATTTCCAGCGGATTGACGGCTACCTTTTGTTCAACGTATCATATCTTTGCTACTTTCTCCCACTGAAATCAGTATAAAAAATGTGCTATAACGTATGTCAGAGCAAGTTTTTCATACCGATTTTAGTCGGGAGAAAGTTAAAAAGAGATGATTCGTCGGACAAATCATAATAATTAGTAATATAATGTCCACAATGATGATTACAAACTTTTATTTCATTATTCAAGCATATTTCATTTTGCCAAGTATTGTTAAGTATCGATAAATTAATAATAATTAGTGGGGATGATTACAAACTAACTGTGTCGCCTATAATTATTGGTAATTACTAATAAATAATTGTAATTATGTATCTTCTTTTTTTAGGATATTATTTTTCTTATATCAAATTATTTAACAACAGTAGTGGTTTTAAATTTTTTAGAAACATATATATGAATATGGAACAAGGAAATCGACATCAATCATTATTAGATGATCGTGCTTGGATAAATCAGCACAGAAATCGAAACGGTTCTAGTTTAAATCCTGTATTTGTTGATGGTGTTGAAGCTTTCTTATCATTTTCATCATCAAACCCGGAATTTGTTTCAGAAGGGACAATTAAGTATCCTTGTAAAAAATGTGCTCTGAGAACGTTTGAGACATTTGACATCGTTGGGAAACATCTCTTGCGTTATGGTTTTCAATCAGATTATATTTTTTGGTATCAACACGGTGAACGCAGTTCCAGATAAGATACTAATAATTTGATTTCAGATTCATCACGGATTCAGAATTTAGTACATGATGTTGCAGGGTCATCCGTTCAACAAACAGCAATCGAGGATGATGTTGATTTACCTCCCGAGTTGGCACCATCTGAATTTACTGAGTTGTTCAAGTCTGCTGAGGATGCATTATATCCTGGTTGCAAGATAAGCAAATTAGAAGCAGTTGAAAAATTTATGGCTATTAAATCAGATAATGGAACGTCAAATAACTGTTTTGATCAGATATTTTCTTTGGTTAAAGCACTGTTACCTGAAGGAAATGTGATGCCTGCTAATTATTATGAGAGCAAGAGACTCGTTCGTAATATGAGACTTAGTTATCAGAAGATCCATGCATGTTCAAACGATTGCATCTTATATTCTGGTGAAAATGATTCGTTGGATAGTTGTATCACATGTGGAAAATCGAGGTATAAAGAAGCTCAATTAGGGAAGTCTGGATTGATTCCGGTAAAACAGTTGAGATATTTCCCGCTTACACCCAGGTTGCAGCGTTTATTTATGTCTCAGAACACAGCGACAATGATGTCATGGCACAAAACCAATATTTCAAATGGTAAAAGATTGATTCATCCATCTGATG
Source organism: Viscum album (assembly GCA_963277665.1). Lineage (NCBI taxonomy): Eukaryota > Viridiplantae > Streptophyta > Magnoliopsida > Santalales > Viscaceae > Viscum > Viscum album. The sequence continues at coordinate 1,468,407,491 of OY728143.1, forward strand.
GTGATTCATGGAAACACTTTGATCAAGTGCATCCATATTTTGCTTTAGAATCCCGGAACGTGCGATTGGGTCTTTCTACTGACGGTTTTTACCCATTTGGATCTTTTGGTAGTCAGTATTCCTGTTGGCCTGTCTTTATAACTCCGTACAATTTTCCTCCATGGATGTTGATGAAAGAGCCTTATATCTTTTTGAAATTATTAATCCTAGGAAATCCGAAAAAGAATATTGATGTTTATTTTAAACCATTGATTGATGAGTTAAATTTATTGTGGAGTCATGGTGTTGGTACATATGATGCTGCTGCGAAACGGAATTTTGTAATGAAAGCTGCTTTGATGTGGACAATTAGTGACTTCCCGGCATATGGTATGTTATCCGGTTGGAGTACACATGGTCCAAAATCATGTCCTTACTGTATGGGAGACAACAAAGCATTTATGCTCGTGAATGGAAAAAAACCTTGCTATTTTGACTGTCATCGCAGATTTCTTCCAATCGATCATCCTTTTCGGAGGAATAAATCTCATTTCAGAAAAGGCAGAATTGAAAGAGATGAACCTCCAAAAATGATCTCAGGTACAGAGTTACAATCAGTTGTATTTTCATTACCTTCCATCACTTTTGGACCGACAATAAATTAACAGAAAATTCATGGTTTTGGGAAAGAACACAATTGGACAAAACAAAGCATTTTTTGGAATCTGCCATATTGGTCTGATTTTTTGGTCTGACACATGTTGGATTTCATGCATATTGATAAGAACTATTTTGATAATTTATTTCATACAGTTTTGGATACACCGGGTAAAACCAAAGATAATGTAAAGGCACGATTAGATCTTGCCAAAATTTGCAGGTGATCAGAACTTGAATTGTTTGAAAATGTCAGATCACAGAGATTAATGAAGCCAAAAGCAGCTTATACACTGACCAGAGAGAGTCGCTTATTATTTTGTCAGTGGATTGCAGATTTGAGACTTTCAGATGGTTATTCTTCCAACTTGGACAGATGTGTTAAAAATGATCATATTACCGGATTAAAAAGTCATGATTGTCATGTTATAATGGAAAGACTTATGCTTATTGGATTTAAGAGGTTTGTTGAATTCTAAGATTTGGGATTCGATAACAGATATATCATATTTTTTCCGAGACATGTGTGTGGCGACAACAGACTATGATACACTAAGCAAACTGGAAGAAGCTGTTGTTGTAATTATATGAAAATTGGAAAAAATCTTTCCGCAGATTTTCTTTGACTCGATGGAACATTTGATATTACATTTTCCACATGAAGCAAAATGTGGAGGTCCGGTTCAGTTTCAATGGATGTACCCATTTGAGAGATGCATGCAGAAATTGAAGAAAAAAAGTCTGTAACAAAGCATCAGTTGAAGGCTCAATTGTTGAAGCTTATTTGCAAGAAGAAATTGCTTTATTATTCTCTCATTATTTTGAATCTGAATATCCCTCAAAATTTAACCGCATGGGCCGGAATGAGGGGAATGTTGATGATGATATGAACAATCAATTATCAGTTGTCAATCAGCCCGAACTTGGCTTTAGTGGAGTTCATGATAGATGGCTTTCAGATGATGAACATCATAGAGCTCATACATATGTTTTACTCAACTGTGAAGAAATGTCACCAATTGTACAGTGAGTGCTCTTATCCCTTGTTCTATAGATTATGTTACAGTAAATTAATCATATTGTATTTGTAGGTTATATGATGATCATATCAAGAAACAATTTCCACAAATTACTGCAGTTGGCTTAGAAGAACGTCGGCAAAAAAATGTTGTCTACTGGTTTCAAAAACTGGTAACATACATTCTTTTTTGGTTTTACATATAAAATCAATTTATTACTGGTAATAGTGATAAAAGTTTTACAAATTTTCAGGTATTTGTACATGCTGATAAGATTGATAGTCAATTGCGTATATTGAGTAGTCCACCATCCAAAATGGTTAAATCTTATAATGCATATGTGGTTAATGGTTATTGCTTTCATACACGTGCATATGGGGAATCAAAGAAAACAATGAATAGTGGTTTTTGTTTGAAGGGATCACATCATAGAGATATTGAAGTTGACTTTTACGACATGCTTGAAGAAATTATTGAACTGTGTTATTTGGGACAGAATTATGTAACAATGTTTAAATGTCGATGGTTGGATACTGAGAGAGGCTTGCGTATTCATCCGACTCATGTAATTGTTGATATTAAACATAAAAGTATTCTTGTTGTAAATGAACCATTTTTATTGGCTCATCAGACACATAAAATTTATTATGTAAAATAATGTTCTACTGCAAAAGAGTTGGATGATTGGTGGAGTATAATAAAAGTTAAATCTCGAGAAAATCAGTTTACTCAAACTGAATGTGGTTCCACTGAAGTGCAAGGAAATGAAATTTTTCAGGACACTCCTCAAAACACATCTTTTTCATAAAGAGACACGAATATCGAGGATGACACCCCACAGTTAAGGGTCGATGGTGACGATGTTGTCAATGATGTTACAACTGAATTTGAAATGACAAGAGATGATGAAAGTGAAACTAATATGGAAATTGATGATGTTGATGAGGAAGATGGAGACATTGACATTGACAACTATGAAGATGATGATGAAGATGAACATTGACACAGTAAAATGATGGTTAGAATCATAACAAATATATATCTATACATAATAGTTATTTTTAACTGTTTGCTAATAACAATCATTTCATGTTTCAGATGGACTCGGAAACATATCGTTAGTTGCTGGAGGCTGATCTACCTATGGATGATGAGGTTTTTGAGTCATCTGGCCCTCAGGCTGTTGGCACTACAGGGAGCACTCGTAGGGGGCGTGGTCTTGCCAGACTGATGATTCCAGATCCTATCCCGGAGCGACGTCCACATCTTGGATTCGATGCGCACATGCGGTGGTATGGTAACCTGTGTATTTTAGTTATCTTTCATTATAATTTATTAATATTATAATTTTTTGATTATTTGTTCTTTTTCCATAGTTTTACGCATATAGCTATTGGATAGGGGAGCGTTATCTTGCGTAATTATTTTTCTCAGCCCTGGCTCACATGGGATCAGATTCCCGCTGATGTGCAGGACGCCATGTTCGATCATTGGCTGGTACGTAATTAAATATTATTTATTTTGAAATTTAATTCATTAATAACTTTATATGAGGGTTTATGGTATCCCATCGATGAGAGCATGCGTTCCACTATACACGCGGCATGAGTGGTGTCTATGCGTGACCGTTTCCGTCAGTTTTTGCATAATTTGAGAAAGACGACTGTGAAGAAAGCTGAAGTGACAGAATTCGATGAGTCCTTTAGAGCCCACTGACCAGAGTACATTTCATCTCACGTTTGGGATGGATTATGTACACACTGGTTGGGTGGTGGGTTTCAGAGGAGATCTGCATTGGGTCGACAGAATCAGGGGAGAAAAGAGGTGACGCATCGAGCCGGTAGTCGTACATTCAGTGCGCATAGAGAGCGTCTGGTAAATACTTTTTTTTAATATTTTATACAACTTTAAATATAAACAGTTTATTTTATATTCATATAGGAAGCCGAGCAGCCCGATATTTCGGCGTACGGCATTTATCAGAGGATGTACACTGACTCGGCTACTGGAGAGATTAGAGGTGACAGCCAGCGTCAGATTGTGGTCAGTATTATTTTCTTTTTAGTTTTCAAATTAAATGCATATAATCTTTTCATTATTTTTATTTCTAATTGAAACTTAAGGAGTCATATGAGGTCGCGACCTCTCAGACACATGCTGAGAGTCAAGACGAGACGGGTGATCAGACCAGTGCCCACCATTTTGTTGAGACGACATGGATGCAGGCGACCCAATATGGCTTTGAAAAGGGCCGAGTAGTTGGTATCAACTCTCATTTGACTTCTGCAGCTTATTATGGTACTGCTGCAATGTCGACATCCAGCTCGAGAGGAGCTCGTGGAGAGACATCATCTTCTGCCTCACAGTATTAGGAGCAACTGCGTGCTCAGAGTCAGCTTATAGAGGATTTGTGTCACGGGCAGGAGCAGATGCGTCAGGAGCACGATGAGGAGATGCGTCGATGACAGGAGCAGATGCGTCAGCAGCAGGATGAGGAGAGACGTCGATATGAGGAGCAACATCAGGAGTATATGGAGTATATGCGTCGTCTGACTCATAGTTTAGGGATGGAGTTTCCTCCACCACCTCCTCCAGGTCCTCCAGATTATCCACCCCCCAGTGATTTTTTTAGATGTAATAAACATCTGAGTTCGTAGTTTATTGTCATATTAACTATTTACAATTCCTCTTTTATATTGGTACGAATATTACGTGATTTAATTTGTTTTTATTTTTTTAATATTTTATTACTTATTAGTATTATTTTTAATGTCTGCTTATTTTAGTAATATTACTTTTAATATTTTATATTTATTGTTAATATTGAGAAGTTTATAATTTTATAATTTTATTAATATTAATAATATTAATATTATTTTTTCATAAATATGTATGTTTATTTTAATAATAATAATATTATATTAATTTTTTATATTAATAATATTAGTACTATTATTATTATTTTTTGATATTAATATTTCATAATATATAATATTATATTATATATATTCATATTATAATTATTTTTTGATATTAATATTTCATAATTATATTATGTATATTTTTTATTATTAATATTATAATAATATAATTTATTTATATTATTAATATTATTATTATTATTATATAGATAGTTTAATAATAATATTATTATATTAATTTTTTATATTATTAATATTAGTATTATTATATTATATTATATTATTTATATTCATATTATTATTATTTTATATTAATATTTCATAAATATATTTTATATATTTTTTTATTTATATTATAATAATATAATTTTTTTATATTATTAATATTATTATTGTTTTTATATAATATTATACGATTTGTAATAATTATTTTATTTTATTTTTATTTTTTTTAATATTTGCGACGGAAACATTTGCGACGGGATTTCCCGTCGTAAATATTTTTTTACTGTACCATTTGCGACGGGACGAATACCCGTCGGGAAAACCTTTCTGCGACGGTCCGTCACAAATACCTTCGTCGCAAGTATTTTTTAAATTTCACATTTGCGACGGGATTCTAACCCGTCGCAACTAATATATATGCGACGACCCGTCGCAAATACCTTTTTTATATATAAACAAAAACCCATTTGCGATAGAGGGAAAATACCGTCGCAAATACTCTTTTTGCGACAGTACTGCCGCAAAAACACCTATTTGCGATGCCGTTTTCGGCAACAGGTGATTTGCAACGGAGCCCCGTCGCAAAAGACCTTTTGCGACAAGAGCCCGTCGCAAATCGCCCGTCGCAAATATTCAGTTTTCCAGTAGTGGTGAATTACAAGCACAAAAAAAATGAAGAAATATGAATAAATAGGTGACATTAATTATATAAATTACAAAATTATTAAAAATGAATTATACTGACAATACAAAAGTATTGATAATTAAATTAAATTAAATTAAATCAAATTAAATCAAATTAAACACACACATGTGTTCATGATGATGTCTCTCCACGAGTAAGGAAATGATTTTCCATGATTATATATGTATATAAACATATTCATTAATATATAAATATATATAATTATAAATATAAGAAATATATTTACTATAGTTTTATAATTATTTAAATATATAATTATTTATTTATAATTATATAAAATACTTTTAAAAAATTATATTTATTTATTTATAATTATAAATATATAATTCTATAAATATAATAAATATATGTTTATAAATAAATATATATAAATATATTTATTTACAAATATATTTTTATAAAAATGTTTTTAACATTATTAATGAAAATATAATAATAAATGAATTAATAATAAAAATGAATAAATAAAATAAAATAAATTACAAGAATATTTGAAAAGTGAATTTGTAGCATTTATGTGAATTACAAGCACAAAAAAATGAAGAAATATGAATAAATAGGTGATATTAATTATATAAATTACAAAAATTATTAAAAATGAATTATATTGACTGTACAAAAGTATTGATAATTAAATTAAATCAAATTAAATCAAATCAAATCAAATTAAACACACACATGTGTTCATGATGAATAGATTCAAATAAATATGTTTTAAAAATGAATAAGTACAGAAAAAACTAAAAATGAAGAGATACTAAATAAGAATAAATAATATTAAATCAATAAACATACTTCCCACACACATATATGTACACATGACAGACATACCTATGTACACATATACATCCACACACACATAAACATACACACAAACACGCATACACGTATACATACAGTGATACATGTACATACATTTTAAATTATTTAATATCAATATAAATATATTTGTAAATAAATATATTCATTTATATATTATATATTTGTTTAAATAAAATATTAATATATCATATTTATTTTAATTATATACACATTTTGTAATTAATGTATATAAAGAAACTATTAAACATTTCGACTAATATAAATTTTACAATCTTTTATATACAAATCTATGAAAATAAGATTCATTTTTTATTAAAAGTTATATAAATCACACACACACACACATATTATTTACATATATATACTTGTTGTAATGTAAATCTTATTTAAAAAAAATATAAATATTTATATATAAATTAAATTACTTACTACAACCTTTATCGGCGTTAAATAAAAAGTGATGATAAAGGTGTCAATGTTAAAAAAACATTGGCAAGGGAGTGACTTCGGCATTCAAAAAAGCGCTAAAAAAGAATTTCAGTTTATCATCGTTTTTTAGCATTGATAAAAGTGAACTTTATACGTGTTTTTTGTGAGTGGTGGGAAATGTTCTCATCGCTAATAGAAGTCAGCGCCAAATACCTCGCAATCTGTTGTAATGAATGTTTAGCATATCTACAAGTAAATGTTAAAAAATTTACACTTGCATTTCATTACATTTACACCTATAATTTTAGCTATCCACAAATGATTTTTCTTAGAAAGAAAAACTATTTCATCTATGCCCATTCACAAGTAAACTCTTATTTTTTTTCACAATAACATCTTACACATTTACAATTAAAATCATACTCAAGAGAAAGCCACTTTTATACACAAACATTAAATTAAAGGTCTTTGAATGAAATTAATTTAAAAAAACACTCATTGAATGATATTTTTAAAAATAATCATGAATTAATTTGAAAAATAGGTGTTTTTTTAGCATTTTTTAAATTTAAAATCTTTCATCAAAGTTAATTTGTTTGCTTGATGGTTATCCATAAAATCAATTACTGGATTATTTTATGAATCCATCAAAAAAATTAAATATTTTGTATAATTAAAATAATTATGAAAAATCATCATCGTCCGTTATTTATTCATCAAATTCAAGAATAAGTTTATATAATTTGAAGCGGACCATACGGGAAGTCGTACTACATTGAAAGAAAGCACAGAAATGTGGGGCGCAGGCGGAGCATAAGAAGAGGAAGAAGTCGAAGGAGCAACATACTTACCTGGACGGGGTCAATGGGTGATCAAGAAGGCTCATGTCCTAGGTCAGTGACCTCCATTGCACACGGGAGGGGCGCTGGCCTAACATCTCCCCAAGTGGGAGAGTGTACGTCATAATTTGTGGCAGTTGGGGCCTGCGTTCGCGCGGCTCCTACTCCGTCGCAGTTCAAAATGCGTTGCTCCTTCAATTTGATGTTGTTCCTTACACAGTATTCTTCGAATTAAGCAGGTACCTTTTTCTGATTTTTTTAGAGTTACTCTGATTCAGCACTGCTTTAATTGTCATAGTAATTTTGAAGATGGGTCATTTTCACTATTGCATTCTTTGGTGGTTACAGATTGCGTGTTGGATTCGGGGCAAGCGATCTGAGGGTTAGGTGATCTGTTACGCTGGTCGAATGGCGGGATCAACCACTGAATTCTCTCGCAGGTTATTATTGTGCACTGAGCCGATTGGTTTCCTTTCTACAGAAATGCCGTTTCTCATTTTACGCTTATCCATAAAATGTGGACATCCATTGGCCGGTTGAAAATAAAATTGGTCTCGTGATCTGGTTTTCTTGTATTTAGGTCGCGGAACGAAATTGTCTTTATTATCATGGTGTCTTCTATTTGGTTTTCTTGACAATACTCATTGTTGTGTCCACGCTCTCCTTATCTCGTGTTTGGAAATTGGTGGGAGAGGGAGAGAGAGAGGGAGAGGGAGAGGGAGTTTTTGTATGCAACCAAAATCAAATGTGACTTTTTCAATGTGGGGATCGTTTTACAAATAGGAGGTATTCTTTTTTTAATTTACTTATATTTTGAGTTAATTTTTGGCAATGAATAAGTTATTTTTAGTTCTATTTTATTGTTGAGAATTTCAATTCCAGATAGTTTAGTGCATTATATATAGGTTCATTTTATGCATTTTCTTAAATTGCAACTTGATTGCAATCAGATATATTTTCAATTGGATATATTGATTCTGAAAAGTGGGCTTCGGGTGCTGGGGATGCTGCTTATTTGATCACACTGATCCCCATCAGTGACTAACTTCATTAGAAAAGCCCTTGCTGACGCTGTTGATTTATTTCCTATTTCAAGAGTAATCTTATTCTATAACATTATGGCTTAATCTCTATTTACATCAATAGTTTCATCATATTTTAATTTTCTTATGTATTTGTTTTATCATATAAACCAATGTTTATTTATTTAACTGTTTAGTGTAATATTTTTTGTTTTCATATAGAATCTTTACGTCTTGTGGTCATTTTTACAGTTGCGTTCAATGATACGACATAAAAATATAAATGAATTATGATACACGTGGAAGAATCATTAATGTGTATTTTGATAACAAAACAACTATATAATTCAACATGATCTATCTATTCTGGTTGTACCGTGTATTGTTGGAGTTGGGTGTCCAACATTTAAATTGTTCTTGTCTCTTGTTTTAGTGTCCTCTATGAAGGTAAACCCGGCCTAGCCACATTTAGTTTTTTATAATATTTTATAAAAGTAGAAATAATTTTTTTAAAATTTATTTTAAAAAATATCTTGGGACTGGGTTGGGCTGTACTCTGTTGTGCGATTGGGCCCAGTTTTCCTGGCCTGGGCTTGGGCCATGGTCCTAGTTTACACACGTATTGTGTCCATTTATCAATAGAAAATGATAGAAAAACTAAACCAAACGAGAGAAGAAAACTAAAGCACTCCATTTTTTTGTCCTACAGTATTCTGTCCGGGAGTAATATTTTTGAAAATGACGGTTTGGATGGTTTTTTACGTGTTTACTTTTTTAGGCTAGGCTATACATGGTGTTGCAACGATACAAAAAGATATTTCACATGCAAAATTTTATTAAATTGAAAGTCAAATATATTGCATAAATGTCTCGAACACTAAAAGAAAGTTAAGAAACTCGTCTCATATAAAAATTTTCATAACCCAAACTCCCTTTCTCGTGTTGGTTAGATCAGGGGATTGACATCAAATATGTCAGGATTTGAATCTGGTTGCTACAGCTGTTTATGCAATTTATGCAATAGTTGTTGTTTATTTTAAAAAATATCTTGGGACTGGGTTGGGCTGTACTCTGTTGTGTGATTGGGCCCAGTTTTCCTGGCCTGGGCTTGGGCCATGGTCCTAGTTTACACACGTATTGTGTCCGTTTAGCAACAGAAAATGATAGAAAAACTAAAGCAAACGAGAGAAGAAAACTAAAGCACTCCATTTTTTTGTCCTACAGTATTCTGTTTGGGAGTAATATTTTTGAAAATGATGGTTTTGATGGTTTGTTACGTGTTTACTTTTTTAGGCTAGGCTGTACATGGCGTTGCAATGATACAAAAAGATATTTCACATGCAAAATTTTATTAAATTTAAAGTCAAATATATTGCATAAATGTCTCAAACACTAAAAGAAAGTTAAGAAACTCTTCTCATATAAAAATTTTCATAACCCAAACTCCCTTTCTCGTGTTGGTTAGATCAGGGGATTGACATCAAATATGTCAGGATTTGAATCTGGTTGCTACAGCTGTTTATGCAGTTTATGCAATAATTGTTGTTTGCAGGTACTGTTTGTGGACAGTGTTTTCCAGTGTTGTTTACAAGCATTGTTTGTGGGTGTTGTTTATGGGCCTCTTGTGGAAATGTCGTGGTATTATCATGCATCTACAAACCAAAAAACTTATCTAGAATCACATGTTGATATTTGGGCCACTCTTAAGTGTGCCTTTAGGCTATGTTAGACTTTTGTACCATAGTAGATTTGATCTTAAACAGATACCATTGGAATCACAGTCACTCCTTAATATGTTTGACCTATAGAGTCGTCACTTATTAATTGTTAAGTCTTTTGGGCAATCCCTTTATATGTAGGCCCATGACTCATATCTTTAATATTTGGGTCTTCAGGCCATCCCTCGCTGCTGAGCATGTCTTCACGATTCCCCTAGTTTTGAGAAAATAATATTTTGGAATCAACATTTACAAATTGAGCGGGTTTAAATTGATGAGATGAAATGTGACATTATATCACACTTCCCATTGTTATTAAAGGCATGCAATAGCGCACCTTGGTGCATGGTGCAATGCCATTACTATTGCACCTTTTCTTGACCATGGTGAGGCACAAATGAAGTTGTGTGCCATGTTGCCATTAGCTATGGCAATGATGAGGGCCATAATGTACCAACACACCCCTCCAGAGGACTGTTTTTTATCCTACCCTACAATCCCTCAATCTCTTCTAGTTTTGAGAAAGTAATATTTTGGAATCAACATTTACAAATTGAGAAGGTTTAAATCGATGAGATGAAATGTGACATTATATCACACTTTCCATTGTTATTAAAGGCGTGCAATAGCGCACCTTGGTGCATGGGGAAATGCCATTACTATTGCACCTTTTCTTGACCATGGTGAGGCGCAAAGCGTGCCATGTTGCCATTAGCTATGGCAATGATGAGTGCCATCATGTGCCAACACACCCCTCCATAGGACTGTTTTTTATCCCACCTTGTATTCCCTCAATCTATTTTCTCTCAGTTTTATATGAGCAGTCCCTCCCTATCCTTATGACCACACATGAGCTCTTTGATAGGTTTCCCTAGTGTTTTTGAGACCTTTGGGCATAACTATCTAGTAAAACGTTTCCCATCAAGTAATAAAGGAGGTCATCAGTTCGAAATTCTTCAGGGAGCTTGATCTGGTTTCCATATGAAAACTCATCCAACAATGACAACCTCTCGTGTTTGGCTCTGTATTCGACCAGAGTATTAATGATGGGAAGAGGGAAGTCATCTTTTTAGAGTTACACAATCAGCTTAGGTTTGTTTCCCTTGCCCCCCCCCCTCTTCTCATCCTTTGGTCTCCCACTGATAACCCAACCCTGCCCCCTCTTTTTTTCTATTTTGTGTGTTATTTATGTACTATTTTATTTAAAAATTCCATACCGAATGTGTAAATTGGACTCAGTTTATTTTTCTTAAAAATTTAATGGCCGACAATTCCATTAAAGATCATGTTTGGACAATAATTATAAATGAAGGTAATCTAGAAAGGTTGCAAAAACTTTCGCAAACACGACAACACAACAATATCCACAAAAAAGGTTAAGGGGACTACCTGTCTTCGATCCGCAAGATCACACTTGAAATCGCTTCGCCTGAAGAACATGAAGCTGTCTTGACTTTTACATAAAAGGAAATCTTATAATACACACTTTTGAGAAAGCAAAATAAAAAAAGAAAAAGGCGGAACACACAACTGCAAAACTTTCATCTCACACTTCACATATAAAAACAAACTAGATAATTAACATGTCTGATTTGATCTAATCGTCCATGCTGGATATGAAGCATGTCTAGATCAACGCTTAGAATTCTTTCAAGTTGTACAAAGTATAGATCATCTTGTCGTCTGAGACTTCTTTTTCTGACTCTTTCATTTCCATGAATTATTTGATAGCATGTTAGATATACTCTCTGACAATAGACATTCTTTATGTCCCTTTCACACTTTTAGTTCTTGAAGAATCATTCATGTCTACTTCCACTTCGAAATCTGCCAGATGTGTCATTTCTGCATTTTGCATATCTCTTGAGTTAATAGAGAACACATTGTCTCCCCTAGAAAATATACAATATGTGCTCATCAATTTTGATTTAAATAAATAAACACTTTATGTGATTTGGATACCTTCGTAATGACTTCTATTCAAACTGAACTCTAGCAAATCCTCATCACTAAATTGTGATTCCTCGAATGCTTTCTAGACATGTCCTTTATTCCAGTGTCCTGGGTACAAGTTCCACAATACGACTGATCTGTCTACTAATATGATAGGTTCGATATGTGCGGCTCACCATAGCAAACTTGGATATGCATTGTTTAGAATCGTCTTCACCATCTGTGGTACCCAATTAAATGTGGAATTTATCTTCTTAAATCCTATGAATTGTACTGCTCTCATTCCAAAAGCTTTCTAGCACTTGATGACCTTTTCTGTTTCTAATGTCGTGTCTGGTATATGGAGCTTTAGAATTCTTGTTCCTAACATTCTCTAAAACCTTTTCAGGACTGCATATTCTTCCACATTTGTTTATTTTATCTTTTTAATTTTTTTAAGATAATCGAAAACTTATACCTTTAACCGAATCTCCTCGGTAATGGTCATACTAATCATATCCTGATATATCTTCATATAATCCTTCATAAGGTTTTGGGATTCTTCGAGCACATCTATAACATGGTTTAGACCTCTTAAATATCTGATCATCCTTATTTTTTTTGGATCAGATTATATATACATGTGGATTTATTCCTCAAAATATTTTGAATCTTTTGTAAATATTTCCAAATTTCCCTTGTTGGATTTGACTCATTGTCTAGCTCGTCATCTAGACTTTCTCGATCTTGTTCCTGTTGAACATTGATGAAGTTACTTTTGAACCTTTTATTGCCTTTCAAGTTCTTTTACTCGATCCACCCAACTCTTAGAAGTATTTTTCTCTTTTCTTTTAGATATTCTCTCTGTTTATATCCTCTGGTTCTTCTCAGCCTTTTGATTTCTCGGATTTTCTACATATTGACTGCTGTAATGACCTTTTTGACCACATATAAAACATTCAATATGTCTTTTATTCTTAGAATTGGTGTCTAGGGATCTTTTTGCAACACTTCTTGATTTTCAGCCTTCCTGGTTGAAGAACTCGTGTTTGATCTTTCAACTTTACTGAATGAAGATTCTTGTCTCTGAAGGAGATTCTCTGCTATAATCCCTTTTCTTTTATGTCTTCTCTCGTTCATTTCTTCGATAACTGGATATTCTACCACAAAATGATTATCAACGCAAATTGGACATCACCTTATTTTGCTACCTTCTGTAATTGCACCTGTAAGAGTCAAATTAGCGTGTTAGTGCATTTGAAATGATTGACGTTATCATTTCCTTTAATATTTTCTATATTAAAGTTATAGTATTGCAATTCATTCCTCCACCACACTAATCGTGCCTGAATAAACTTTTTTAATTTGATTTTCATAAAATTATTTATATAAAAACTATGTGTTCTTATAGTGAAAGATTTTTCCAAGAAAATCTCGTTAGCCCTAATTCCTTTAAGGACTGCAAGAAATTTCCATTCATAGACGGAATAATTCTTTTCTATCCCATTAAAACATCTACTCCAGTATCTACTGATAATTTCATCATTGTTTTTCTTTATTTTTAGGATACATCCCCATGTTCAGTCTAATGTTTCTATTTCTAAGATAAATTGATCTTCACTGCCATTTGAGTATTCCAATTCTGGGAGGTTCTAAGATTTCTACTTCAGAATTCTTATTACTTCAGAATCTTCTTCTATCTAATTCCAGGACACTTTACAGGGCACCTTTCTCTGTATTGGAACTGAGATTTTTCTAAATCTCTGATGTATGCTCTGACATAACTCAATATACTAAGAGACACCTGTATTTGCTTACAATTTGTAAGCTCATCAGGGAAATTTTCTAGCTTCTATATAATATGCGGTTGAAGTTTCTCTTTTCTTCCTTAGATTTTCAATCCCAAGAATTCTATCTTTGTTTGCATTCAAATGATCCTCCTTTCTGAATGTATCATTCCTTTTTTTTCCTGAATACTTCAACCACTTGCTGTAAATGCTTGATGCGCTGTTCTGTATTTTTACTAAATACAAACATATCATCAATGTAGATTTCCATAAACTGTAATAATCTACTAAATACTTTGTCCATCCTCCTATAAAATATTCTTTAGGATATTATTGAGTTTAAATGGAATAACTAGCCATTCAAACAAGCCAACCAGCATTGAAAATTATGTTAATGATACAACCTCTTCTTTGATCTTAATCTGCCAATATCCTGACTTGAGATCAAACTTAGAATATACCATTGGTCTTTCATTCCTATTCATCCTTCTTAAAGGCTCGTGATTTGGAAGATTATAGACACCATACTTTGTGAAACAATTAAGATCATGATAATTGTTGGACAAAAATCTCTCAATGTAACATTGCAGTGTTTTTGGGTTAATTGTGTATGTTGACAAAGCAGATTTTCACGGTCAGTTACGGACTTCGAGAGAGATTGATGACAAGACATATTGACAAAGATCCAAGACAAAGGAATGAATTCTCTGGAGGCGGTACAAAACAATAGTGCACTTTTAGCAGATTTGATACATTGACACATTGTTGTTGTATGCTCCTTAGACGTAGCCTAGTGAGGGTGAACCAAGTAAAATTACTATGTCACATGCATGCTTTCATTTCTGTTCATACATTGTTACGAGAAAGAGAGAGGAGTGTTTTGTTTAACAAAAAAATAAGATCTGAAGGGGTAGTTATTTTAATCTATCATACCCTAATTCATCCCCTCTTAGGATATTTGTTGGGAAAAATCCCTCAAGGTATCATTGAAGCATTTTTTATGTGATTTTATTTTTTGACAAAGCGGGGCTTTGTGTTGTGTTTGTTGACAAAGCAGACCACGATGTACAAATTTTTTGACAAAGAGGGTTTACATGGTGAGTTGTCAAGTTTAAGGGATTTTGTCAACAATCCATGATTTATTGAATAACCTCAACAAAGGAATGAATGATCTGGATGCGGTACAAAAAGAGAAGATACAAGGTGGCACCGTATTCCAGTGTTTGCCAAATTTTTGGGCCTTAAAATCGACAAATGGAGAAAAGTGTTTTAAAAAAAGTTTTTTTGGCAAAGGGACTTGGGCGCCAGTGCCTTGAAGGCTTGGAAACTTGCGTGCCATATGTTTTTCAAGATTAGAATATCAAAATATGGCAAAGGAAAGAGGGGCGCCCAAGTTTTAGTTTGGGCGTGCAAGGTGACTTGGATGACAAAGACTAGGGCGACTAGACTTAAGCGTCGAGAGGATACTTGCACACCGATGCTCAGGGTGCCCAAAATGCATATAAATAGAGGGCTACCCCTCTTCATTTTTGATGGAGTTCAACACTTAGAGAAAATTAGAGTTCCGGTCGTGCAGGTGGTTTGGGCGCGCAAGTGGTGGTCTGAGCGCGCAAGTATAAGGTTATTCAGAAGTTGCGCGCCAATTGATAGTTGCGCACCAATATTGGTTTGGGCATAAAAGGGTGTGAGTCGCTCAAGTTCTGAGTTGGTGAAGGGAGTGTCACGCAAGTGGATTGGTGACACTTGTATGCCAGGCTTTGAAGAAGAGTGCTATTTGATAGTTGCGTGCCAATATTGGTTTGGGCGTAAACAGGTGTGAGTCGCCCAAGTTTTTGGTTGAAGAAGGGAGTGTCGCGCGAGTGGTTTGGTGACACCTGCGTGCCAGTCTTAGAGAAGCGCGTCGATCATTCTAGGCCTGTATGAAAGTTTGAATATTGTCCGGTACACCTGTGGTAAAGTTGTATTCATCAGTGGATGAAAGTGGAACTTCAAAAGAACTTCTACATACAGAGGAAGATGCATTCATTTGTGACAATGAAGAGACCTACAAGACTATAAACTGTGAGTGAATCTTCTGAAGAAGAAGTGAGTATAATTCAGTTGAGAGAGCTGCGAGCTTTCATATCGGGATTGGTTGTAAACTAGAAGGGAAAATGAGTCTGCTTCAAACTTTGTAAATAGCAGTGCGCTTTTAGTGAATTTGGTACAACGACACATCGCCGTTGTATGCTCCTTGGATGTAGCTCAGTGAGGGTAAAACAAGTAAAAGTCTCTGTGTTTTCCTGCTTGCTTCCCTTCATTGCATTCAAAACATCATTATTAGATAAACAAGGAAATAACAAGATAAAACGAGTCTGCTTCAAAATTTGTAAACAGCAGTGTGCTTTTAGTGAATTTGGTACAACGACACATCGTCGTTGTATGCTCCTTGGACGTAGCCCAGTGAGGGTAAACCAAGTAAAAGTCTATGTGTCTGCCTACTTGCTTCCCTGTATTGCATTCAAAACATCATTATCAGATAAACAAGGGAAGAACAAGATAAACGTTAACAACATAAGAGAAAACAAAGTGACCCTTATAATATAGAGGTCAAGATCCAGTGGGGCATGAAGAATTTTGAAATAGAATATCCATACCCTAATTCACCCCCCCTCTTAGGGTATCTAGCCTCCTTTTGGTCCTAACAATATTTAACCTAGTTGGGCTAACAATAATCAATAACCATTCTGGATTTACCGCATTGCTTCTCAACATGATTCATTACCATGAATGCCACACTTATGAGAGGATTTCCACTATGCCTGATATCCAAGACTAATTAATTCTGGAATCTGTTTCTCAAACTCCTTAACCATTCCATCCGGATAGGCAATTCCCTTGCTTTTGATCATCATAATGGGACATCTAAGTGCAATTGTAGCCTTTGGCATTGTCTTCTACCATAATTTTAGAGGGTTCTTTGATCAGTTTTTTGATAAATAATCTCTTATCTTGACCAATTCCTTTTCTTCATTAATCCTCAAAACTTTCAATTCAACCGGTTCTTTTCAAGGTCAAATCTTTCTGTGGTATTCTCTATCATCATCCAGATAGTTTTCCACTTTGACATTATATACTTTCCTTTTGGGAACCATTTCAGTTATTCCAAAAGCTGGTGGAATCAAATAATTGTTGAGGATAATTCCTTTTGAAAATATCGTTATAAGCTGGTATCTTTCAAGGAATTGATTTCCAATCAAGAATTCATCTGGAAATTGAGGAATAAAGAAAAACATTTACTCTATAAATATTCTTCCATTGAGTTCGATTGGAACATCCTTTGATACTTCTTCAATCACAACAGTTTCATTGTTACCAACTGTAAATTACAACTCTATGGATTCCCAAGTTACTCCTAAAAACCAGATTCCTTGTGCAAGAGAAAGTACACCCCGTATCAATTAGGGCAGTACACGCAGTTCCACCAATGGTTAACTTTTCCAATGTAGCTCATTCCTATATCTTTGCACTAATTAATGAAGATATCATATATCTTACATGAGTTTTTTCATCCTCATAGATAAGTAATTGAACAGTCATTTGTCTGACTATCCTTCTGGAATGTTCAAGGTGCTTCCGCTGAAGTGTCTTTATCTTTTCCAATTGAGATCCTTAGATTTTTCAAAGGGTTTTCAAGTATCTCTAATGTGAGATCTTCTATTTTAAAATCTAATCTTCTTGTTCTTGATATTTTCGATCTAAGATCCTCTTTTTCTTCTTTGATCTTAGAGATGACAAGTCCATTTTCGACTTGTTTTGAAGTTCCTAAGGATCATTGAACCACTGAGAAGGGGGGATGAATAAGTGGTTTTCTTTTTAAAAATTTCTAACTTTATGAAATTAAACCCTTGTAACTTCTTAGAGTTATTTTCCTTATCAACTTTTATAACAATCTCACATGTATACAAATATGAGAAAGTAAGCAAGGCACATAAGATTTACAAGTTTCAGACTGAGTGTGAGAACCTACTTCCTTGCCCTGGCCACTCCCATTGGTCCATGAAAATTCACTATTTGAAAGAAGTGATTACAACTTTGGGTCAATTCCCGTTAGACTCCAATCTCTTGACAGGTATGATTATACTGACTCCCGTCGGTTTATAAAGTTTTTTTTTACAAAAATTGAGTCAAAATAAAAGATATGAAACTTTGTAAAAACAACTCCCCATAAATGTTTGTCCGGAAAATCCATCTAATTTATTCTTTCAAAGAGTTCGTCTGATTTCTCCGCCCGAAAAGTTTGTCCGGTCCACCATTTTCTACATTTAGTGAATGCCCATCCATTGTGTCTCAATAAAATATGCACTTGATATATCACATGAATTCTGTTTGATTACAAAACCACTACTTCGCACAAACTCTGCTCGAAAACTCTGTCCATTTCTCTCTGTTTGGAAACTCTAAACTGAAACTCTATCCGATTCTCTGAATGAAAACTCAATCAAAAACTCTTCTTTAACACAAAACAAAACTTCAATTGGAACACAAATCCTTCAGTGCTTTATAACAAAACTTTCTTCCATTATTCTTCTCCATCAACTTTATAACAAAACTTTCTTAACATCCAATATTTTCATAATAAAACTTTCTTCCATCAACTTCATAACCTGTTAACAAAAATATTCATAACAAAAATAAGTTGTCAAAAAATACCAAACTTTGTTAGAAACCATAAAAAATGGTCTTCATTCTCCTTTGGAGTTGTTGGAAACATTCATTAATAACTTTTAACAACTTATCATTTTTTCATTACTCATATTTTTTACAACTCATTTTTTTAACAACACTCTTTTCTCAACTTTTATCAAAACACAACCTTTCTCATAGAGAGAGTATTGATGGTATTCCATCATAATATCTCCACTAACAACTTTCTCTTTGATAAAGTAATAATTTATATCAATGTGTTTTGATCTTGAATTTTATGCAAGATTTTTTGAAAGACCAATGACACTTTGATTGTCACAAAGAATCCTCAATAGTGTAAAAAAATTCACTTTTAAATCTTCCAGATATTCTTTCATACAAATCATTTGTGTATAGGCTTAGACGATGACAACATATTCTGCTTCCGCTGTGATAAAGGTAACTGAACTCTGTTCCTTCTAAAGTTGGGTTTCTATCATTGCAATCTCTAGCCCAATCAACATTTTTGTACCCATGAAAGTTTATATCATTGCTTCTTTTATACAATAGCCTATAAGAAGATGTTTCGTTGACATATTTGAGAATTCTTTTTGTTGCCAGCAAATGCGATTCTTTTGGATCACTCTGATATCTTGCAACAACGTAAACACATAAACAATGTTGGGCCTTGAAGATGTAAGATAGACTAAACATCCTATCAAATTTTGAAAATATTTCTGATTAACAATTTTTTCAGCTTCATCTTTACTCATATTTATGTGAAATGAAATAATAGTAGAAACCTTTTTAGAATCTTATATGCCAAAATTTTGTAACAAATCCCCATGGTACTTTTATTGTGATAGAAAAATATATCTTTTGCTTTGTTTCACTTGTAAGTCCAGAAAAAGGTTAATTCCCCGAGCATTGACATTTCAAAATTTTCCTTCATTTCTTTAGAAAACTCTTTACAAGAATTTTTTCTACCCCTTGCAAAAATCATGCCATCAATATAAACAATAACAATCAGGGCACCTGAGTTCATTTTATTCACATATAAGTTGCTGTCAACTTTCCCTAGAAAAATTCAACCTTTTCAAGCAACTATCAAGTTTGGAGTACCTGGCTAGTGGAGCTTGTTTCAACATGTGTCAGTCTTTCTTTTACTTACACACCTTGATTTCATCTTCATCAAGTAAGAACTCACAAGGTTGCTCAATATAAACTTCTTCCTCAATCTCTTCATTTAAGAAAGATGACTTTACATCCATCTGATAAACTTTATAACAATGATGTGCAACCACTGTTGAGAACATTCTAATAGTTTCTAATCCCGCAATGGGGAAAAAAGTTTTTTCAAAACCCACACATTCCACCTGTGAACAACCTTTACAAACAAGTCATGCTATGTTTCTTGAAACTTCTCCATGTTCATTCATCTAATTTCTGAACACCCATTTTGTCCCAATAATATTCTTACTTATTGGTCGTGGAATGAGTTCTCAGGTGTCATTTTTCTCTATCTGATGTAACTCTTCATTCATAGAATCTATATATTATTTATGTTCAGCTGCTTCTAAAATTGATTCTAATTCAACCTGTGAAATAAGTGATGCTTGATTTTCTAATCTCATCTTTCTTATAGTTTTAACCGGTGCTTTTTGATTTCCAACAATATTTTCAGATTCAACTTGTTCATGCTGAGTATGAAATTTGAGAGATTTTCTTCCTACTTCACTTTCCCCACCACCACATGATTCTTATGTATCTTCATCCACTTGTTTTGGAACACTTTCATCTTCACTTTTTTATTATTTTCATTGGAACTCTTCAATATATCTTCCACAACATTTTCAACAACCTTTGTTAAAGAAGTTGGATTTTGATAGAAACATATGATCTAGTGATAAAGATCAATTGTCTGACTGAAGGATTATTCTAACAAGGGGATCAAGGGTAAACATGTCTTTATAGAAGGGGGATTTTGTTGTGGGTTGAGTCTGTTTAGGGGGGGGGGGGACCAATCGGTTCCACGTGTAGGCAAAAGGGAGGGTATGCTGTTAGTTTGGTGGTGGGGGGGGGGGGTTATATAAACCGTGGAAGGGGAATATTTTGGGGGGATAGAGAGAATATTGAGTTAGTTTGGTCATAGTTTTGGAATCGTCTTGCGAGCTTGGGGGGGATCACTCCTCATCGTCTTCTTCTCCTACTTCTACTGTATTTCTGGTTCCTTTCATACATAAATACAAGAAGCGGGTCCTTTGTTGTTTATCAATTGGTTTGACATGCCGCTGCCACCACTATTCTTAAAGGAGGCGCACTGTTGGCTCTTACCTCACTTGGACAACAGGTGTACGAGGGACGCACTCGGTGCCGCCCATTTTCACTTTGTTCTTCCTCTACCATCACGTCTTGTGGATCCACATCCACTGCCATCGACTTCTACAGAACGAACACCATGAACTATCACTACTATTTTTTTTTCTATCTGATACTTCTTGATTCCACCGTCATTAGTACCGCAACACACTGCATTCTTCCTCGATCGACTCATGTCCCGCGTGACGACGTTTGTCTAGAATCACTCCACAAAAGTGTAGCTGACTGACAGATGATCCGCGCTCGATGGTACTTCTCCTAGTGAATGAGCCCCTATCATCTCGTGTTTTGCGACAATGCACTCAGAAAAGGATGCTCCTTTTCTAGCAGTCATATACTGTTAAAAAAAGATAACATCCCCAATTTTTTCTTCTTCTTTTGATCGGTGTAATGACCCAAAATTTTATCAATAGAATTTCCCTTCTTATACTTATGCTTTGTAAGTATAAATCACAAACATCCCATAAAGAAACCACATAATATTGTTCTCATAAATGAACAAAGATATATATTAGTTAGAAACCAAACCAATAATAATTCCAAATATTATAGTGAGATAATAAATAGAAAATAAGATAATCATAATAGGAAAATTTGGATCTACTCGATCCACCAGAATGACCGCGTTCATGAACAAAGCTGTAGAAGTAAAACACAACGTTAATAATAAAATATTCATTCTGAATATGAAATTATATATATAAACTTGAGAGAAAATACAAGTGAATGAAGAATAAATGCAACAATATCTATTTATAGGATTTAGTAAACCCATATGACTGTTATAAACCTGACCGTTGGAATAGTAATTTAATTGTTAGGAATAGTAATCTGACCATTAGGAATAGTATTGTGATTGTTAGAATAATAACCTCACATATAAGTGTAAAATAACATTTAGGTATCTTATAAATGAAAATATGATACATTTATATCATGGTACAAGTAAATACAAGTTTTAAAAATGATAAATTAAGTTTTGGTAATTTTGAAAAATGTACATATTTTATCTGTAATTTTATAATAAATATAATGATTTAAAAGAGAATATATTTTCATGAAATGATTTTATAATTTAACATTATGCTGTATTATAATGGTTAGATAATTTTATGAGACCATAAATAAATTTTCAAAGGATTATAAAATCAATTATAATATCAGAATCGATATTTTTCAAATAAATAAGGATTTTATTTAAAAATTAAAGTTATTATATTTAGAAAATTATTTTCATAAAATGGAGTCCATTTTTGAAATTTACACATCGAAAAATGGTTAGAGTGCATTTTTGGTATTTTTCTAAAATAGTTGAACTTTTGGTGAATAGTGGAATACGATAATTTTCGGTATTTAACATTATAAGCCAAATACATAAATTTTTGAATCATGGATGATGTAATCACCCATTAGTTCGAACTCACATGCACTAGTTACTGTATATAGTCATAATAATAAACACTATTGATAGTCTTGATCCAAAATAATAAACTAATAAATATCATAATAAAAAATACTCGTCTCCCCCTATAAATACTATCCCTTCTCCTCACAACTTCTAAGATTTGGAGCTTACCAACATTCTACCCAACTCCCTACCCAAGCCTCTTCCCCACATTCTGGTCTTGTAGGTCTCACCAAAATACTAATTCTAAGTGCCTTAAGGAGGCTCTTAAGGAGACGATATTCAAGAGGTAAAATCCTCATTCTTTCTCTTTTAAATTATTTATTTCTTCTACTTTATCCTCACCCTCTATCCAAAGTGACATGATAATCCCAGTATCATATATATATAATGTAATGTTATTATTTTAATGGAATATCCATTATCAAATCCCTTCTCCCCTCACTTTATTGTAAAAATGAAAACATTTTCTGTAATATGTCGGTTCACCGTTAAAATGATACTAGTTCACGATGGTTGTAAAAACCGCTAAAATAAACTAAACATTTTTCAATAATGTTTTATCAAATGAATCATCCTTATATCAGAAAAAATGATATATGAGAACATTTTAAATTATGGAAGTACATTAATACCATTTCATTCCATTTCTAGAGTTTTGCTTCCATTTGACAAGAACTCCCATAATTATACTCAATGGAACCGACCATAAAATCATGAAATGAACACTCCCAAAACAACAAAATTGAACTTTATAACCCATCAAAATGGACATAAATGAACTTATTAAAATTATAATAAATAAAATATATGTGGAAGAGGTTATGAATTAAGTAATTAATGGATCTAATTTTATTATCTAGGACATTAAGTGCAAGTGTAGAACATATTCAGACATAAGGTAAGTGATCTCTCTGAACCTCCATATTTCATTTGGGTAACGCTTTATCTCTCTTTGCCTCAAGTTACCTCTTCACTATTCTTACATACTTATGTATTTATGTTCCAAACATATAAATATAGCTCAATTCATCTTTCCTTGATGGGGAAATACACATTCTAAAAGGTTTCATTCTCAATTCATCTCGATAAGCAAGCTCGATTAAAGAGAACTTCTCTATTTCTTACCCATTTTCAAGTACACTCCATAAATCATTTTAACCCGCCAATATTTTTTTTCCAAAATCAACCATTTTATCATGAAAAACTATCTTAATTAATTTCTGATTTTATGAAAACAATTATGCCTTTATACCTTTTAAATACTCTTTATTATTTTCCCTAAAACCACACTTAAGTAGAAAATTTCAAATGTTACCTAACCACTCTCTTGTTTCCAATTCAGTTGGACATCATTATTCATGATCTATTATTTTTATTTTTATTTTATGAATGACCATGAATGATTTAAATCTTTTCTCTCATGGATACTATTGTTATACACCAATTGATTGTTCTTTATGACATGATTATGATACCCATTTCTTTCCATGGGTAACCCTTATGTTTGATCCTTCATGTGGCACACATATGCATGAACATGTTATGATGGATGCCCTCAGATAACACTCCAATGTATTGGGTAATTTTTATGTCATGTTATATGTTGCCACATTCCTATGTTTCCATGTTCATATGATCCCATGTTCTATTTTCTATGCTTCCATATGTTTATTCATGATCCATGACTTTTATGTTATCATATTATGCCTTATAAATCATGTGTTATGATTTATTCCCATGTTTATTGTATTACTGGGTTTTTTAGCTCATCCCTTTTTTCTATGTATTCCCCAGATTATCCTATGCATGTGTAGGAGGTCATAGGAAGTTTGGAGATTATTTTGGAGATTAATAAAAAAATGTTTTATTTTGGTTCCATGTCTTCAATCTTATGTACCTAGTTTTCCAAAGACACTATAATTTTCGATCCTTGGTTTGTATTTAATGTTTAATTATTCTTAAAATCATGTAATAATATATGTAAAAGGCTAGGGTCATTATAGTTGGTATCAGAGTACGATCTAGTTATTTTTGAGGATTAGTACTAAAATATTTTAGTAAGAACCCTAGGGATAATTATATCACCATGAATAACCTAGATTGAAAGTTGGGGAATCATAATTTAGAATATAATTTTTATTGGTGAGTTTATCCTTCTATGTTCATAGTTTCCTTTTTATATGCTCATTAAAAAGGTGTTCAAGCCCCCTATTATAAATAATAACTTGAATCGTGTGGAACTCCCTCCCTCCCCTAAGAAAGAACAAGTTGCGGTTGAATATTTTATGCGATAAATGCCTCCTATATTTAGTAGATCTTATGATACCCTCATCGTGGAATAATGGATTAACTTTATTGAGAAGATATTCTTTATCTTCCAATGATTAGAAGAAGAAAAAGTTGTGCTGATGGTCTATTGTTTTGATGGAGAAGATGATTAGTGGTGAACACTGATCAAAAACATGAAGTCTAAGGAGGAAATTGATTCCATGGATTAGGAAGGACTCAAGAAAATATTTTTCAATAAATATTTTCCCTGAAATCTATATCTTACTATGGAAAGGGAGTTACTCAGTCTGAAAAAAATGGAAGATAAGTTTATCGAAGCATATGGGGAAAACTTCACAAGTCTTGCACGATATGCTTCCGGTTTTTTAATCAACACTGAAAGTAAGGTGGACCAATTCTTTAGTGGGTTGAAACTGAGTCTATGAAAATCTTTAGGAAATCAGGACTTTGATAGTTATCAAGATATTTTTCATTGTTCCCTTTAAGTTGAGATGGAGATCAGTGATTCTCAGTGGTCTCGTGGGACTAGAGACAAGAAATGTAATATGGAATTCTCTTCAGGAGGGACAACATAAAAATATTATGGATGAAAGAAAACCCAGCATCCCACTTGTCAAAAGTGTGGGAAGAGGCATTTTAAAAACTACCTAAGGGGAACCAAAAGGTTCTTCAAGTGTGGAAAAGAGGGGCACCAAGCTAATCAATGTAGAAGTAAAATGAAGAAACCCATTAACAAGGAAGTGGAAAAGAAGGTTCATATGAACACTATGCCTGCTATACAATGCTTTAAACTACAAATAAATCAATCACTATGAGCCCATGCCCTAAACCAAGGGTTGTAAGAGGCAATAAACAACAACAACCTCCAAGTCAGTAAGGGATGACATATAATATCACTACTATTAAGGTGGAGCCTGACAATGATGTGGTGGTAGGTATGCTGGTTATTCATTCAAGAATAGAAAATGTACTATTTGATTATGGTTCTATGCATTCTTTCATATCTTGAAAATTTAGTAGAACCATCAAAACACCACCTCAAAATATGAAGGTTGAGTTATCCATAAGAATAGAAAATGGGGAAATTATTGCATTTAAAGGATATAACTTCTCCCCGGTCAATGTTTGTGGATTTAACCTACTATAAAATATCATCTTACTTCCTTTGATGGAGTTTGATACTATATTGGGCATGGATTAACTATCTTTATATGAATCCAACAACAATTGTCTGGAAAAGGATATCACTCTTCACATCTTGAGGCATCCTCCAATCCTGTACAAGTGTAAAGAGGAGGATAAATCTCCTTTAGAATCATCATATTAATTGTAGATATTATTTCCTTATGAGCAAGCATATCTAGCTCAAATTATTGAGACAAAGGAGAAGATAATACTAGAAGACATGCCCATTGTGAGGGACTATACAAATGTGTTCCCTGAAGAGTTTCCCACTCTTCCTCTTAATTGAGAGGTTGAGTTCTAAATTGAACTTATTCCTGGATATCTGCCTATATCAAAGACTACTTACAGAATGGACACCATTGAGTCGGAAGAACAAAAGAAGCAACTACAAGAGAATATGGACAAGGGTTTCATATGTTCGAGTGCTTCACCATGTGGTGCATTAGTCCTCTTTGTCAAGAAGAAGAATGAATCAATGTGTCTCTGCATTGATTATCGTGAGATCAACAAAATCACGATAAAGAAAATTATCCCATGCCACAGATAAATGAATTGTTCTATCAACTATATGGGGCCAAGTATTTCTCTAAGGCAGAACTTTGGTCGGGATATCACCAATTAAAGGTGAAGAAGGAATATATTCCCAAGACTGCCTTTAGAACGAGGTATGGAAACTATGAGTTCATATTGATTCCCTTCAGACTCACTAATTCTCTAACAATTTTCATGAAATTAATGAATAGAGTATTTAGAGATTAACTCAGAAAATTCATGGTAGTATTTATAGATGATATTATTATATACTCCAAGAGAAAGTTGGAATATGAGGAGCATTTGAATACTGTGCTAAAGACTTTGAGAAGGGAGAAACTATATGCAAAGTATAGTAAATGTGAGTTCTGGATGGAGGAAATATCATTATTGGGGTATGCTTTTACCAGTAAATGGATATTAGCGGATCCTTTTAAAATAAAGGCAATTGAAGAGTGGCCCAGAACAACATATGTAATAGATATTCGTAGTTTCCTTGGTTTATCTGGGTATTACTGATGATTTGTGGGGAAGTTCTCATGATTTTCAAACCCACTAAACAATCTGACTCGAAAGGGAGTAACATTTTTTTGGACTAGTGAATGTGAATACTTCTTTAAAAAGTTGAAAAATAGGCTTACCACTACACCAATACTTACACTACTAACAAGTGAGGAACTCTGTAGTATACAACAATGCTTCAAATAAGGGATTATGTTGTTTTGTGATGCAAAATGATAAAGTGATTGTCTATGCCTTAAGGAAGACGAAAGTTCATGAGTAAAACAATCCCACACATGATCTAGAGTTAACGACTGTGATCTTTGTGTTGAAAATTTGGTGACATTATGTATATGGGGAGAACTGTGTGGTATATACTGATCATAAGAGCCTCAAATATATATTCATACAGAAGGAGGTTAATATGCACTTATGAAGATGGTTAGAGCTCATCAAGGATTATAATTTCTCAATCTAATATCATTTTAGTAAAGCAAATAAAGTGGCATTTGCTCTAAGTAGAAGGAACCTTCAACTTTATCAATGATGAGAATTGAGAAGGATCCAATATTCTTATACTTGCAAAGGATGAACATGAGAATCATAAAGGAAAGTACATTATCATTCCTTTTATAAATTATTGCTCAACCATCCCTTTTAGAGAAGATAAAGGATGCATAAAGAGATGATGTCAAAATTCAGAAGAATGTGGAAGCTATCGAAAATGGGAAATCCTCAGAATTCAAAATTGATGAGGAAGGAGATGTAAGATTTGGATCATGACTATAAGTACCATAAAATCATGAAATAAAGAAAGATATTTTGAATAACTCACATAGATCCACCTTCTCCATCCACCTTGGGAGATCAAAGATGTATTGAGATCTCTAAGAGAACTATTGGTGGGACAATATGAAGAAAGAGATCACTAAATATACATCAAAGTTCCCGGTATGTCATTAAGTGAAGCCCAGAAGGAAAAAGTCTAATGGGATGATGCAATGATTACCTATACCTACATGGAAATGGGAAAACATCACCATGGACTTTGGCACTGGACTTTGGAAGACATCCAGAGGAAATAATAAAATATGGGTTGTTATGGATCATCTTACAAAGATCACTCACTTTATTGAAATTTGAGAGTAATTTTCACTCAACAAACTTGCACGAATATACATCATAGAAGTGGTGAGACAACATGGGGTACCATTATCGATTATATCTGATTGAGATCTGAGATTTACCTCAAAGTTCTGGAAAAGTATCCAACATGATCTAAACACTAAGATGAATATCAATACAGATTATCATCCTCAAACTGATGGCCAATCTGAGTGAACTATTCAGAAACTATAAGACATGTTGAGAGTATGTTCTATTGGCTTCAAAGGAGGATGAGACCAACGTCTTTCACTGGTTGAGTTCTCTTATAACAATAATTTCCACTCAAGAATCCAAATTGATCCATATGAAACCCTTTATGGGAAGAGATAAGAACACCTGCATGCTAGGATGAAGTTGGTGAATGTAATATTTTGGGACCTAAAATGGTTAAAGAAATGGTAAAAAAGTGAAAATCATTCAACATCACATCAAGGTATCCCAAATTAGATAGAAGATATGTGCAGATAATCGTCGATGAGACTTAGAGTTTGAAGTTTGAGACATGGTATTCTCCTCATATCTCTATGGAAGAGAGTCATGAGATTTTGGAAGAAGGGAAAGCTAAGTACCAAGTATATGAACCCCTTTGAGATTCTTGATCCCATCAAAGATGTGGCATATTGACTGACACTTCCACCAACCATGTCTCAAGTACATGATGCATTCCACGTATCCCTCTTGAGGAAGCACATACCAGATCCATCCCATGTCTTGAATTCAGAGGTGGTACAATTGAAAAGTGATATCTCTTATGAGGAGCAACTAATGAAGATCTTGGACTGTAAAGATAAATTTCTACGTAAAAAGGATACTCACTCGATCAAAGTACTATGGAGGAACCATAAATATGAAGAGATGACATAGGAACTGGAGTAAGCGATGAAGGAGAAGTACCATCACATTCTTTCACCTTATTATGTAGAATGAAATTTCGAGGGAGAAATTTCACAAGGGTGGGAGAATGTAACAACCCAAAATTTTATCAATAGAATTTCCCTTCTTATAATTATGTCATGTAAGTATAAACCCTAAACATCACATAGAGAAACCACAAAATATTATTCTCATAAATGAAGAATGATATATTAATCGTCAAATAAACCAATAATAATTCCAATTATTATATTGATACAATAAATAGAAAATAATACAATCAGAATAGGAAAATTTAGATCTGCTCGATCCACCAGAATGACCGCGCTCACGAAAAAAGCTTTAGAAATAAAATACAACATTAATAATAAAATATTCATTCTGAAGATGAATATATATATATAAACTAGAGATAATGTATAAGTGAATGAATAATGAATGTAATAAGAGGTATTTATAGGATGTAGTAAACCCATATGAGCATTTTAAACTGTATCGTTGGGATAATAATCTGATCGTTAGGACTAGTAATATGACTGTTAGGAATAATAATCTAGTCATTAGAATAGTAACCTCACCTATGAAAGTGTAAAATAACATTTATGTATCTTATAAATGAAAATATGATATGTTGATATCATGGTACAAGTAAATAAATGTTTTTAAAAAATAAATTAAGTTTTGGTATTTTTTAAAACATAAATATTTTATTTTCAATTTTATAATGAATATAATTATTTAAAAGAAAATTTATTTTCATAAAATGATTTCATAAATTAATATTATTTTTTATTATAATAATTATATAATTTTATGAGATCATAAATAATTTTTCAAAGGGTTATAAAATCAATTATAATATTAAAATTAATATTTTTCAAATAAATCAGGATTTTATTTAAAAATTGAATTTTTCATATTTAGAAAATTATTTTCATAAAATGAAGTCCATTTTTGAAATCTAAACATCGAAAAATGGGTAGGGTGAATTTTTGGGATTTTTCCAAAATAGTTGAATTTTTATTGAATAGTGAAGTACAATAATTTATGATATTTAACATTATAAGTCAAATACAAGATTTTTTAGTCATGGATGATGTAAGAACCAATTATTTATAAATTTCATGCACTAGTTACTATATATAGTCATATGAATCCACACTATTTATATTCTTGAGCCAAAATAATAAACTGATGAATATAATAATCAAAATACCCCTCTCCTCCCCTTATAAATACCACCCATAACCACCCCTTATCCTCACACCTTATAAGCTTTGGATCCTTCCAATATTCTTTACAATTATATCTTCAAGCCTCTTCCATGCTTCCTGGTCTTACTGGAATCACCAAAAGACCCATTCCAAGTGTCTTAAGGAGATAATATGTAAGAGTTAAAATCCTCATTATTTCCCTTTTAAATTATTTCTTCCTTCTACTTTATACTCAACCCTACCCAAAGTGACATGATAACTCTAGTATCATATATATACTGAAATTTTATTGTGTTAGTGAAATATCCATCATCAAATCCCTTCTCTCCTTTTATTGTAAAAATAAAAACATCGTCCGTAATATGTCGGTTCACCGCCTTCATGAACAATGAGTTTTTGTTTTCCATTATCATATTCAAGGATGGTTATAAAACCATTATTATGGTTAAATAATATTTTAATATGTAAATTATAACTTATTTCATGTTTTGGAACCAATATATAAACATAATATTAAATAAAATGACACTAGTTTGTGATGGTCGTAAAGAAACTCCAAAATAAACTAAACATTTTTCATTAACCTTTTATCAAATAAATCATCCTCATATAAAAAATGATATATAGAAACATTTAAAATTATGAAATTATATTAATAACATTTCATTCCACTACTGGAGTTTTGCTTCCATTAGATAAGAACTCTCATAACCATACTCAAGGGAACCGACCATAAAACCATGAAACGAACACTCCCAGAACAACAAACACTACCGGAAATTTTAGCTTTACCAACAGTTTAAAACTGTTGGTAAAGGCTGGAAAAAAGTTGGTATAAACTATACCAACAGTTTTCCAAACCATTGGGATATGTCTGAAAAAATTAGTATATACCAACAGTTTCATTAAACCGCTGGTATAAATGTTTTCCAACGGTTTTAAACTGTGAGAAATAGCATGAAGGATCTATATACCAACGGTTGTGTAAATCGTTGGTATAGACTTTTACCAATGGTTTTCCACAAACTGTTGGTAAATATCAAGTAAAATTATATATGCCAATGTTTTACAAACCGTTGGCATATACTTATATCAACGATTTACATAAAATCGTTGGTATAAGTTCTGTTTTTACACATATGCCAATGGTTGTGAACCGTTGGCATATCTTTTTTATACCTGCAGCAGCAAGTCGTCTTGGTGGCCTCCCCCTGTGCAACTGCATCAATTCCACCAGCAAGCCTGAAAAATTCATACACAACAGAATATGTGCATAATATACAAGTAACATAATAGAATATGTGCAATTCCACCAGCAAGCATGCAAGATTCATACTTAATAGAATATGTGCATAATATACAACAAGTAACACAATTCACCATTAACAAGTATACCTGCATAATACATACATAATTTTGTATGATACAAAATTTATCCAACACATAATTCAAACATAAATTTGAATACCTCCAATTTTGTATTTAATTACCCTCTACACACATACCAAATTAACACATAATTCATAAGGTAATTACAACAAGTATACACATACAACAAGTATACCCATACACCATTAACACATAATTTATAAGTTAATTAAATACATAAAGAATTCAATTCAGAATTCAGGAGGTTGTGGCGGGGTGTTTAGGGGTTTGGGGTGGCTGTCCAAGTGGGGTAGGGGTGTCCAGAGGGGTGGGGGTGACCGGGGGGATGGGGGCGTCTGGGGGGGGAGGGGCTGTCCAGGGGGGTGGGGTGGTGTCCAGGGGGGTTGGGGGGGATTTCCAGGGGGTGGGGTGGGGTGGGGTGGGGTGGGGGGGTATCCAGGGGGTGTCCAGGGGGTGGGGTGGGGTCCAGGGGGTGGGGTGGTGTCTAGGGGGTGGGGGGTCCAGGGGTTGGGGGGCTGTCCAAGGGGGTGGGGTGGTGTCCACGGGGGTGAGGGCTGTCAGGGGGTGGGGTGGGGGGGGTACATGGGGGTGGCAGGGCTATCCAGGGGTTCGGGGGTGTCCATGGGGATGGGTGGGGCTATCCACGGGGGTGGGTGGGGCTGTCCAGGGGGGTACGAGGTTTCCAGGGGGGTAGGGGTGTCCAGGGGGGGTGTGCGGGCTGTCCACGAGGGTGGGGTGGGGGAGCTATCCATGGTGGGAGGGGCTGTCCAGGGGGTGGGAGGGGTTGTCCAGGGGGTGGTCGGGGCTGTCCACAGGGGTGGGTGGGGCTGTCCAGGGGGTGGGCGGAGCTGTCTAGGGGGTACGAGGTGTCCAGGGGGTGGGGGGCTATCCATAAGGGGAGGGGCTGTACAGGGGGGTGGCGGGCTGTCTACAGGGGTGGTAGAGCTGTCCAGGGGGGTATGGGTTGTCCAGGGGGGATGCGGGCGGGGGGGGGGGGGGGGGGGGGCTATCCATGGTGGTGGGGTGGGGTGGGGGGGGAGGAGATGTCCATGGGGGTGTCCAGGGGGGTGGGGGTGGGGGGGCTGTCAAGGGTGGTGGGGTGGGGTGGGGGGTGTCCATGGGGGTGTCCAAAGGGGTGGGGTGGTGTCTGGGGTGGGGTGGTGTCTAGGGGGTGGGCGGCATGTCCACGGGGGTGGGGGTGTTTAGGGGGTGGGCGGGCTGTCTAGGGGGGTGAGCGGGCTGGCCACGGGGGGGTAGAGGTGTCCAGGGGGGTGGGCGGGTTGTCCACAGGGGTGGGTGGGGCTGTCTAGGGGGTACGAGGTGTCCGGGGGGGGGGGGGGGTGGGGGGGCTATCCACAGGGGGAGGGGCTGTCCCGTGGGGGTGGGCGGGCTGTCCACGGGGGTGAGCAGGGCTGTCCAGGGGGATACGGGGTTTCCAGGGGTGGGGGGTTGTCCACAAGGGGAGGGGGTGTCCAGGGGGTGGGTGGGATGTCCACGGGGGTGACCGGGCTATCCAGGGGGGTAGGGGTGTCCAGGGGGGTGGGCAGGGTTGTCCAAGGGGTACAAGGTGTCTAGGGGGGGTGGGGGGGGGGGGGGGGCTGTCCACAGGGGGAGGGGTTGTCCAGGGGAGTGGTATTTACATATTTTAAAAAAAACATGTTGTAAAAAAAATGATAGCCATCTTATAAGAGAGGTACAAGTTGGTATTTACATATTTTCATGGGATGGTATTTACATATTTTCTAAGAAAATTCTTTCAAGATTAAAAAAATAATTTCATTATATCAACTTCTAATCAGACCACCAATTTTCTAAATTCCACTCAAAAATTACAATTTCATTAAAATAGGGGGATTTCACAACATCCATGATTTTTAAAAATAAAACATTCATAATATATAAATAATCATTTAAATCATTTATAATCTCATTTACTATCAATCATTAAATTTAAGGTTTCATTTATGGGGAAAAATATTATGAAACCACCAATATTTTATCGATGTTCAAATCAACACCCACAACTGGACAACCCATGAACAGAGGGTGGGGGGCTGTCCAGGGGGGTGGGTGGGCTGTCCACGGGGGTGGCAGGGGTTGTCCAGGGGGTACAAGTTGTCCAGGGGGTGGGGGGTGTCCAGGGGTGGGGGTCTGTCTAAGGGAGGGGTGAATCAGTCACAAAAAATTGTCAAGTTGAGTTTTATTATTTATAGATAAAAAAATGAAGATAATGTTACCTACCTAATCACACATATATTCAGGCACAACAAATCAATAAACATCAAAGGTCAGTAATATCAGTTAACTAACCATTATTTTAGGTGAGCTTGAACAAATATATAATGAAGTCAATAAATCATATAAGTTGTAATAAAGAAATTTAATTTTTGTAGGATGGTTATTTACTAATAATCATCAGTCTATTAAAATCATGGAACATTGATTCTACTAGATTCATAAGTGGTAAATCAATTGTCAAAATTAAGGAAAAATTTAATTCTTTAGCTCAGGTAGATGATGCAGGTGTCAATACATGTTTTGCAGAAGAATAAAAATCATCATGTTCATTACCTGGTAAAATGTTAAAGAGAGGTATTAGAGTCATACAAATTTTATACAAATCACAGTTGAAGTATTGAAATGTTCACCAAGTTAGAAATGTTGGTTTCATAGGTTTAAATATAGTTCAATTCCAAATTAGAAAATTCAATTCAAATAAAATTGCAACCAATAAACATTGAAAATTCACATAATGATCAAGTCGGATACAACATATTTGTAATTAATATTAAATCAATTTTAATTGTACCAACCTTAACAGCCCAAGTCGAGGTAAACCAAACGAATTGAGAACATGAATGGATGATTTTATATATTTCCCACCACAACATCAGGTTCACAGTCAACTTTGAAAATTGAGCTATTGGAGTCATCAAAAGTAATAAATGGATCATTTCCAATGGCAGTAGGGATGGTGTTAATTCCATCATCACCATCATCAAAAATATGTCTTGGAATTACTTCAATAATGACACCAAATTCAGGTCAAAGATGGTCTTTGACATAATTTGTTTTCCACCATTGATGCCAATACATATGGTTCATCGGTAGCAAGAGTGCAAGTCATATCAATTACTCAAAATCCACAATCATCAATAAATGTGCCCTGCCTCGTCATCAAATCAAACCACTTACATTTCCTCAGCGTGACTTTTCCATGAGAATAATAATCCATTATTATTATTTTTTCAACGACTCTGTAATAACCTACATTTTCAAATCGCGGTCTACTATCTAATGCACTAGCATAACAGTCTATTGTGGAAATAACCATAACACCATCATGTTGTGTTCTCATGTTCTTTGCTCATTCGGTGATAATAAATCTGTACCCATTTATAACAATTGATTTACAGTCACGAACCACGGTATTAGGACCAAAAGTCAAAGCTCTTATTTCCTCAGAGATAGAGTCAACAAGAAAACTCAATACCTGAAATATAAATCAATATTAAACTTAATTAATTATTTTTTTAATTATTTTAAACAGTAATATTATTACCTTCAATTTTAACCAAGCAGAAAACTCTTTGTTATGCAATGTCTCACTCCTTATCAAAGATAAAGAATGATGCTTTCTATTTATCATAGATTTATGTTCCCTGTAGATAAAAATAGGAACAGTTTAGTAGATATATATATATATATATAAGATATAAATATACAATTTAATTACAAGATGTAGTCATCGAACAAATCACAGTTGAACAAAACTGTGTGATGTGCCATCTCCCGCTCTTCAAGGATTAATGCCGTCAATGTATATGATCCAAGAATTCCTCCTATTTGAGGAAGTGATGGAAAACTAGGTTCAATTTCCTCATACTGTTCTTCTTAATTTCTCATTGGTCTGTTCATTCTTGTAGTAAGATCAGACAAATACATAGAGCAGAAATCCATACATTCTTGATCCAAGTAACCGTTCACGATAGAACCTTCAGGATGATTCCTGTTATGGACAGACAAATTTAATGTGTACATATTTATTTCAGTTGGATACATCCAACGAAAATAAATAGGTCCTCTGAGAAGTATTTTAGTTGGAATATGGACAGTCAGATGCAGCATACATTTGAAAAATGATGGAGGAAATATTTTCTCTAACTCACACAAAATTAATGGGGCATCTGCCAAATTTTTTTGCAAGAAAGACTTGGAAAACTTATTAGCACAAAGATCACTAAAAAAATGGCACAACCAAATAACAAACACCTTTACATTATTGGAAAAAAGATGAATAATTGCTATTGGAATCAACTCATGCAAAAGGATGTGATAATCATGAGTCTTCAAAGATTTTAGCTTCAACTCTCTTTTGTTGACCCGTTTGGATATGTTGCTTGAATATCCATCAGGAACTTTAATAGTCTCAAGTACTTCCAAAAATTGATTTTTTTTCTGTAGGTGTCATCACATAAGAAGCACATGGAAGTTGCCATTTATTTTCACCGATACCCACAAGATTCAATTCCAGTCTGATGCCCCAATCCACCAAGTCACACCGAGACCATAAATCATCTTTTGTCTTTCCCTTAACATTTATATGAATTGAAAGAAATATTTCACACATATTTTTTTCAATGTGAATTACGTCTAAGCAATGAAGTAAAAAATTGGTCAACCAATAAGGAAAATGAAAGAAGATATTTCTCTTCTTCCAATTGTAACATGTTTCAGTGGAAAAATTCTTTCTCTTTCCAGATTTCATTTGACCCTTCCCGAATGAAAAACTGAAATCTTTCAATTCATTAAGCACATCAGTTCCATACATACGCTAAGGTGGATCGTCAGTCTCCATGGTATTGTCAAATCTTTGATGATTATTTCTATATGGATGGTCCATTGGTAAGAATCGTCGATGTCCCATAAAACTAAAACTACAATGATGTTTTAGTCTTATGGATCGTGTATTCTTCATACAAACAGGACATGATAGTTTTCCCTTCGTGCTCCGTCCATACATCATTGCATAAGCAGGAAAATCATTGATCGTCTACATAATCACAACACACATATGAAATATGTCTTTCGAACATGCATTGTATGTGCGCACACCCACATCCCAAATAAGTTTCAACTCTTTTATTAATGGTTTCATGTATACGTCTATATCATTACCGAGATCAGAAGGGCTAGATATGTGTATATTCTTGAAAGTGAAATGTTTTTTCATACACAACCATGGGGGAAGATTATAAATGTGTATAAAAATCAGCCATGTGCTGTGCGACGTAAGCATCTACCTAAACGGATTAAAACCATCACATGAAAGACCCAACCTCACATTACACACATCAACTGCAAAATCAGGATATTGAGCATCAAATATCTACCATGCAAATCCATATGAAGGGTGAACCAACTCATCATTAGTCTTATTTCTCTCGGTATCATGCCATCAAATTTTTATTGATATTTCATTAGACATAAAAAGATTCTAGAGTCCGGGGATCAATGGAAAGTGCCACATTACTTTCTGCGGCACACGGGATGGTGTTCCATCATCTTTTGGCTTTCAGCAGGATGTGACACATTTTATACAATCATTTCATTCTGCATTTTCCTCCCAGAATAAACTGCAATCTTTTAGGCAAGCATGAATTTTGTTTCTTGAAAATCCAATTTCCTCAACTAACTTCCATGACATATAGTGGTTTGAGGGAATATCTGCATCATTTGGAAGTAAGTCCTTAAAGAAGGTAAGAATGTAATTGATGGAAGTATTATAAATCTCATACATAGTTTTCCCATGAAACAATCAGATTAAATATTCTAGCTTTTTCATTTTACTGCATTGTCGATATACTGGAGTTGTGGCAGCATCATTCAATTTTTTCACCCTGACAACATCATCATTTTCATTAGACGC
The DNA here is from genome assembly GCA_963277665.1 of Viscum album. Lineage (NCBI taxonomy): Eukaryota > Viridiplantae > Streptophyta > Magnoliopsida > Santalales > Viscaceae > Viscum > Viscum album. Next base: position 1,468,445,077 of record OY728143.1, read on the forward strand.
ATCATGTGTGCTCATATCGAAATATTCTTGGGTCGGAATCCTTTTTTTTCATGATGATGAATAAATAGAAACCGATCATATAACAATTTCTTCAATCCAGTCCTCTCATTTGGATCATCAACAATTTGAGATGTCATTTTCTCCCCATTGTGATACCATACAGAGTAGTTTGCTTGAAAACCATATTTGGTTATGTGGTAGCTGACTTCTTCACGGCTCAACCAAGGCCTTCCAACACACTTGTAACAGGGGCAGTGTATGTGACCACTATCTGAAGCATTGTGAAATTAAAAATCTAAAAAGATCTCCAAATTGTTTTGAAAATCGCTTAAGATCCGATCAGTTTCATACATCCAACTTCTATCCATTCTATAAAAAAATGTTATAAGTCATTTTGTCAAAATCAATTATATAAGATTGAAGTTTCATCAAAAATATATTTAAGTAAATGAGAATTTTTCACTTTATATGAAACCATAATTGACACACTACTCTATATGAGAATCATAATATAAAAGGAAAAAATACTATATTTATAACAAAATATCTTTGAAGAACTATACATGAGTGTATAAGATCATGTACACCTGTGGAGGAGAATTATTCAGGAGTTGACTAAATTTTAGATCGAAGAAATTTTATATTTTAGTAGATTATTTGAGTGATTACATACATTGCCTAAGGGGGTGGGGGTGTCCAGGGGGGTGCAGGGTGTCCAGGGGGGTGGCGGGGCTGTCCAGGGGGGTTGGAGGTATCCAGGGGGTGGGGGGGTTGTCTAGGGGGTCAGGGTGTCTAGGTGGGCGGGCTGTCCACGGGGGTGGGGGGCTGTCCAGGGGGTACAGGGTGTCCAGGGGGGTGGGCGGGCTATCCGCGGGGGTGGAAAGGCTATCCAGGGGGGTCAGGGGTGTCCAGCGGGTGGGGGATTTCTAGGGGTGGGGGGCTATCCAGGGGGGTACGAGGTGTCTAGGGGGTGAGGGGAGTGTCTAGGGGTGGGCAGGGCTGTCTAGGGGGGTACGAGGTGTCCAAGGGGGGTGGAAAGGCTGTCCATGGGGGTGGCGGTGCTGTCTAGGGGGGTATGGGGTGTCCAGGGTGGTGGGTGGGCTGTCCATGAGGGGTGGTCGGGCTGTCCATGGGGGTGGAGGGGCTTTCCAGTGGGGTCAGGGGTGTCACGGGGGGGGGGATTTCCAGAGGTGGGGGCATTCGGGGGGATGGGGGTGTCCGGGGGGTGGGTGAGCTGTCCACAGGGGTGGGTGAGCTGTCTAGGGGGTGGGTGAGCTGTCCAGGGGGTGGGTGAGCTGTCCACGGGGGTGGCAGGGATGTCTAGGGGGTAGGGGGTGTCCACAGGGGGTGGGTGTGCTGTCCACGGGGGTGGCGGGGCTGTCCAGAGGGGTACAATGTGTCCAAGGGGTGGGCGGGTTGTCCATGGGGTGGGGGGGGGGGGGGGGCTGCCTAGGGGTGTACAAGGTGTCTAGGGGGGTGGGAAAGCTGTCCATAGGGGTGGCGGGGATGTCCAGGGTGTAGGGGGTGTCGAGGGGGGTGGGCAAGCTGTCCATGGTGGTGGTGGTGGTGGTGGTGGTGTTGGGGGGGGTGTCCAAGGGTGTATGGGGTGTCTAGGGGGTGGGAAAGATGTCCACTGGGGTGGCAGGGTTGTCTAGGGTGTAGGGGGTGTCGAGGAGGGTGGGCATGCTATCCATGGTGGTGGGCAGGGCTGTCCAGAGGGGTACGAGGTGTCCAAGGGGGGGTGGAAAGGTTGTCCATGGGGGTGGCAGGGCTGTCCAGAGGGGTATGGGGTGTCCAGGGGGGTGGGTGGGTTGTCCATGAGGGGTGGTCGGGCTGTCCACGGGGGTGGAGGGGCTGTCCAGTGGGGTCAGGGGTGTCACGGGGGGGGGGGGGGGGGCTTTCCAGGGTTGGGGGGCGTTCGGGGGGATGGGGTGTCCGGGGGGTGGGTGAGCTGTCCACAGGGGTGGGTGAGCTGTCCAGAGAGGTGAGTGAGCTGTCCAGGGGGTGGGTGAGATGTCCACGGGGGTGGTAGGGCTGTCCAGGGGGTAGGGGGTGTCCACAGGGGGGTGGGCGTGCTGTCCACGGGGGTGGCAGGGCTGTCCAGAGGGGTACAATGTGTCCAGGGGGGTGGGCGGGTTGTCCACGGGGTGGGGGGGGGGGGCTGCCTAGGGGTGTACAGGGTGTCCAGGGGGGTGGGAAAGCTGTCCACAGGGGTGGTGGGGCTGTCCAGGGTGTAGGGGGTGTCGAGGGGGGTGGGCAGGCTGTCCATGGTGGTGGTGGTGGTGGTGGTGGTGTTGGGGGGGGGGGGGGGTCCAAGGGTGTATGGGGTGTCTAGGGGGTGGGAAAGCTGTCCACGGGGGTGGTGGGGTTGTCTAGGGTGTAGGGGGTGTCGAGGAGGGTGGGAAGGCTATCCATGGTGGTGGTGGTGGTGGGGGGGTGTCCAGGGGGTAAGGGGTGTTCAGGGGGGCGGGTGGGCTGTCCACATGGGTGGAGGGGCTGTCCACAGGGGTGGGGGTGTCTAGGGGGTGGGCGGGGTGTCCAGGGGGTGGGGTGTCTAGGGGGTGGGAGAGATATCCACATATAATTTAACTATCTATTGTTTTAGGTGAGTTTTAATAGATATAGAATGAATTCAATAAATCGTACAATATATAATAAAAAACTTTAATTTTTAGTAGGATGGTTATTTACTAAGTGTCATCAGTCTATTAAAATCATGATACATTGATTATGCAGCTTTATTTCACTCAACAACCAAGAGAGAGAGAGATCACCCTAAATTAGGCCTCTAGAAAATTCAGCAAGGTATATATGGGCATCAAGAGTGAGATCCCACTCACATTTCAGGGAGCCCATGATAGTTAGAGTTACATTTTGAGCATGTGACTATAGTTTTTAGTTTTTTATTATGGAAATTGGTGCCTGAGGTTAATGTGTGATAAGTTAATTAACAAAGTGTGGTTAATATATGGGCATCAAGAGTGATGCATGACTTGTATGAGCATTGAGTTTGATGTGGTATTTTAATGGCATCATGTATGGTGTGATTATGAAATTAGAATATGATGGGATGTGTGAAATGATGGTGTGTGATGCTTCTAATATGGGTGTTATGGGATGATGGTTGTTGTGGAACCACCAGGATGTTGATACTTCGGTTGGGAAGTGATGAGGAAGGTAATTCCTATGGGGGGAGTTCCCACAGAAGGGATTGATTAATTATATTGAGTAGTTGGGGTATTCTAGGCATGTGGAAATGATACATCTACATGTTGGGTACCGGGACGACGCAATGGAAGACGGTGGGCTGGGAATTTAAAATTTTTCTACATCACCGGAATGACGTAACCCTATCAACTCCAGTGATCTTGTCCCAGTTTGGTTTGAGGATCTCGCAAGGTTTAAACAGAGCACAAAAAATTAAACTAAACATGTACTTTGTTCGGAATTAGCGTGTGCAAGTCTGCCGCAGGACGCCGACGATTGTTTCTCGAATACTCCGACGTCAAAGCCTTCTAGATCGTCCACACACGCCTCTTGAATCTGCTCGCATGCCATTCATCAAGATCCAGGTGCTAGCGCAGATCTTCGATGCTCACATCAGCGCATCGACGATCACTACAAAGGAAGAAGCTTCAATCTGAGATGGATGAACTTAAAGATCTTTCTTCACATGAGAGACTCTCTCTCTCTAGATTCCAAGAGGAGAGAGAAGCTCTCAATCTTAACACATGAACAATTAACATGGGAGAGCCTCTCTCTCACTTATATAGGGAGTGTTTAAAACACGTGGTATGGATTCCCGACCTCGAGTAATAGACATCTGCTATATAAGTGATATAAATAATTATTTATGACAAATAAAATTATGCCTTAAATAATATTTATAATTTATCACTTACTTGTAATATATAAATATGTTACATGGTAAATTTGAGTCTTTAACTCGACTCACACCTCCTGATAATATTAAACGAACCTAGGATATTAAAATCCATTCAAATAATATTAATACTTGTATTTACTATATAACTTGTAAATACATGTTATAAATAAATTCAACGAATTATTCTAAACTTGAATAATTAATGAATTTATTTATTATTTGGTGATCCATAGAACTTGGATAGTGCTCAGACCCTTTGGTGGGGCCCACCAAGTTTTATATTCCTATTTCCAGAATAGGGCAGATTCTCAAGGCACTATTGTGTGTGACCCTCTAGGCCCTTACCTCAATAGCAGTGAATAATATCCACCGACCTAGAGTGGGTTCTAGCAACCCATCGAGGCCCCTATAGAGATAAGGCAAAGTCAAAGCAACGAATGCCTTCCTACGAACATGGTCCGTGTAATATAATCTCTTCATCATCGATATCTCAATAAAGCAGAATGCATACTAGTGTCATCATTCTTTATTTTGCTTTATATTGTTTTTTGATTTATCCGGACGATCTTACCTTCCACTACCATGGCCATGGATTTAATGAAGGTGAAACTATCCTAATCAACGAGGCCTAAGATATCTCTTCCTGAACTCGGAAGCGACAAATCCTTTCTCGATCATTCAATCAATGTCATGCCATTAATGACGTACCCGATACAAACTACCGCGCCATGACTTTGTCACCATGGTTTTCTCCTTGCATCAAATGTACGTAATTAAATTACTTCCATTGACAATGATCTCAAGTCTAAAGATCATTACAAATGTTCATAGATAGGAACAGCCAATGACACCTAAAACATGTGGTGTTCCTATGCGGGTCTGTCCTCATGATCTCAACTACTAGAGATCATCAAGTGCGAAATTCATGAGAAGAAGTCTCAATGCTTATGAGTCCCCAACACCTGATGGTGACGCATCATTTGTGTCCTTTTAGAATGATGTAGCTAGACCATAGGATGTTTCTTTAATATTACTGTCATGGCATCTCAGGGTTCTCATTATAGCCTGTGATTTACTATAACCTTTTTGATGCGACAGGTAATCTAAGGACATTGCCATAAAAAAAGTGGATGTAGAAGCATCTACACTATTATGGAAAGATAAACACATGTATTATAACAAACTAAATACATGTAGCGGTAATCAAAGTACAAAACAAGTTGGGTCTAGGGCACACACTTTAAACACTTCCACTTGCACTAGATCCAACTGCTAATAGGTTTCAATCCTCTAGCTCTCACATGTGTATCATGCTTCTAATGATAAATGGATTTAGTCAGGGGGTCTGTCACATTGTCCTCTGTGGCTACTCTGCTAACTGTCACTTCACCTATTTTAATAAAATCCCTCAAGAGATGAAACTTCTGAATAATATTTTTTGTTATTTGGTGAGACCTGGGCTCCTTGGCAAGCACCACTACAACAGTATTATCACAATATACTGGTACAGGGTCTGCACTGCTAGGTACAACACCAATGTCTGAGATAAAGCTGCATATCCAGACTGCTTCCTTTGCTACATTAGAAGCTACAATATATTCAGACTCTGCTGTAGAATTAGAAACCATAACTTGCATCGACCTTCTCCAGCTCACTACACCACCATTCAGGAAAAACATACAGCCTGACTGCGATTTCATATCATCATGATCTGTTTGGAAACAAGAATCAGTGTATCCCCTCACAACTAGTTCCTCATCTCCTCCATACACCAGGAATATATCCTTAGTACGCCTCAAGTACTTTAGGATAGTTTTAACAACTGTCCAATGTAGCTCTCCTGGATTGGCTTGATATCTACCCACCATGCTTAAAGCAAAGGCGACATCAAACCTAGTACATAGCATGCCATACATGATAGAACCCACTGCAGAAGCATAAGGGACTTTACTCATTCTGTCAATCTCCTCCTATGTTTGTGGACACATTTTCTTGGATAGATTTACACCATGTGACACAGGTAACAATCCTCTCTTGGATTGTTCCATACTGTACATTTTGAGTACCTTGTCAATATATGTACTTTGACTTAGCCCAAGTAGCCTTTGAGATCTATCTTGATAGATCTTGATCCCTAGAATTTAGGCTGATTCATTTAATTCTTTCATGAAGAAACATTCATTTAACCAATTCTTAACTAACTGTAAGACTTGCACCTCATTTCCCATAATTAATATGTCATCAACATATAATACTAGGAAAATGATGGCATTCCATTCAACCTTTTTATAGACACAAGGCTCACTTTCATTTTTGACAAAACCAAAATCTCTTATGGCTTCATCAAAACGAAAATTCCATGATCTTGATGCTTGCTTCAATCCATAAATGGATCTATGCAGCCTGCATACATTATTGACATTCTTTGACTTGGCAAACACTTTGGGTTGAGTCATATAGACGTCTTCAACCAACTTCCCATTTAGAAAAGTAGTTTTTACATCCATTTTCCAAATTTCATAATCATGAAAGGATACTATTGAAAGAAATATTCTGATGGATTTAAGCATTGCTACTGGTGAGAAGGTTTCATCATAGTCAATGCCTTGATGTTGCCTAAAACGCTTTGAAACCAGTCTTGATTTAAAGGTATTAACCTCACCATCCATGTCCATCTTCTTCTTGAATACCCATTTGTATCCAATGGGCTTTACATCAGCTGGATGGTCTACCCAAATCCAAACTTGATTTTGATACATGGACTCCATCTCATAATTCATGGATTCTTTCCATTTAGCAGCTTCTTTGCCTTCTACTGCTTCCTTGCAGGTTAGAGGTTCATCATCCTGAAGGACTAATGTGTCACCTGACTCGGTGACAAGAAAACCATAACGCTCTGGTTCTCTAACCTCTCGCATAGACCTACGCAGTATCTATGTCTCAAGAACAATTTCTTATTCCACTTGTTTTTGTGGAGATTGTTCCTCTACCAACTCTTGTGAATCTGGAGCATTAACTTCATCGAAGTCAATCTTGCTCCCACTATTTCCAATAGAAATTTGTTCCCTTTCTAGAAATGTGGTGTATCTTGCCACAATGACTTTTCTATCTAAAGGGTTATATAGGTAATATCCTCTAGTTTCCTTAGGATACCCTATAAATATGCACTTAGTGATTCTGGATGCTAATTTGTCACTTGGAAAAATCTTGACAAAAGCCTCGCACCTCCATACACGCATGTGTGTTAAGTTGGGTTTCTTTCCATACCATAACTGATATGGAATCCCTTTTGCAGCTTCAGTTGGTACTTGGTTAAGGGTATATGCTGCTGTCTGCAAGGCATATCCCCAAAAAGATAATGGAAGGAGTGCATGACTCATCATTGATCTGACCATGTTAAGCAAGGTCCTATTCCTCCTTTCACTAACACCATTCTATTGTGGTGTATAAGGAGGAGTGAGTTGGGATACTATCCGACAATCCTTCAAGTGGTTAGTGAATGCTTGGTTAAGATATTCCCCACCTTGGTCTGAGTGAAGTTATTTTATCTTCTTACCAAGTTGGTTTTCCACTTCATTTTGGTATTCCTTAAGTATCTGAATGGAATCTGACTTATACCGCATTAAGTAGATATAGCCATACCTACTATAGTCGTCATTAAAAGTAATGAAGTATAGAAAACCACCCCTTGCCTCTACTAGAAATAGAACACATACATAAGTATGTATTAATTCCATCACTACATTGGCTCTTTCTCCCTTTCCTGAGAAAGGTTCTTTGGTCATCTTTCCTTGTAAACAAGCTTGACATACATCTAAGGGTTCTAACTGTACTGAGTCTAAATAACCTTCTTGATGCAATCTCCGTAATCTCTTCTCGTTTACATGACCAAGCCTGAAGTGCCATAGGCGGGTGTTATTTGAGTCATGTTGGTTGTTTTTTTCATTGATTTCCATTACTGAGTTTTCGAGTTCCAGCATATATAAACCATTTTTAAGATGTGTCGTACCATAACATATGTTATCCCTATAAAAGAGACAACATTTATTTCCAAACTTGAAATAAAAACCCATAGTGTCTAGACTCGACATAGAGATAATGTTTCTGGTAATAGAAGGTATATAATAGCAATTGTTTAAAACTAGAACCAAACTAGTTGGCAAGGTTAAGTGATATTCTCCCACTGCCAAGGCTTCCAGACTTTCACCATTTTTAGCTCGGAGATCCACTTGAAATTTTTCAATCTTCTTGAACCTACATGGTTCCTGTATATGAATACAAATGTGTGAGCCACAAGTCGTATACAATACCCAACTTGTAGATAAAGATAGATTGCATTCAATGAAAAAAATACCTGAAGTAGAAGCACCAACTTGCTTCTTCTTCCCAGCTCTGCAATTCTTCTTCCAATGGCCTTTCTTACCACATCCAAAGAAGACAGCTTCCTACTCATTACTTTTCCTATGAATCTTTGGCTTCTTTACAGGACGATGCATTGGTGTCTTTGGCCTTGACTTGGCCTTAGACCCCTTTTCCCTGCCCTTGTTTTTCTTGTTCACCATAAGGACAGATGAATTGGTATTTTTCATATCCTTATCTACTTGGAGAACTAAATCCAAAAGGTCCAGGAGTGACTTTGTCATATCATTCATATTATAATTGAAAATAAAAGTCAAGAAGATTGACAGTAAAGAGGCAAGAATGAGATCCACTGCTAGTTCTTAGTTCAGTTTGAACCCAAGGGCTTCAAGCCTCTCAATATACCCAATCATCTTGAGTACGTGAGGACCGGCTTGGTGCCCTTCTGCTAGCCTGCACTTATAAAGTGCACTTGAGATCTCATACCTTTCTTTCCTAACCCTCTCATCATAAAGTTCTTGTAGATGCAAAATCATCTTATAGGCGTCCTCATCCTCATGCATTTTTTTGCAATTGGCTGGACATGGATGACAACATGATGCATTGTACATCAAGTGCATCGTCTACATGCTTTCTCATTTTATCTTTTTCTTCCTTACTTTCTCCCTAAGGAGGCTTAGCAGGAATTGGAGATTCCAGCACATATAACTTCCTTTCTTGGCATAGTTCTATGTGCAAGTGCCTATAACACTCTTGGAAGTTATTGCCGGTCATGATATTTTCTTTATCCAAGATCGATCGCAGTGATAAAGTACTTGTGGTGTTGGTGATTTCCATTTTGAATCTACATCAGATAAACATTTAGCAGTTAGTACTTTGTCTTGATTACCTTTTGACATTTATGATTAATTATATCATTTTAATGTCTCCCACTACTTTAGTGAACCTTAATAGCCCTCACTATTAGATTCAGAATACTCTATCGCTTGAGTATTATAGTGGAAAGGATCCTCAAAACCTCCCTCGTAGTCTACAAGCTAGGGCTACGCCACTACTTGGAGGGTTTCAAGGTAGGCACCAGATTGGCCAACCACTTGTTCTTGTGGTTCCTTGTGTTGTTGAGTAAAGTCCCAGCTTTTGGAATCTAAACTTGATTCCCTCAACATCTTGCCTCTAAAGTGATAACAAGTTAGCTAAGGCTAATCCTTGACTACTACTCACTTAAGTTAAGTCGACCCATTTCTCTCATGAAAACGCCCCAGTAGTAAGAGGTACTCTCAACTAAGGTTGATGAGCACCCAAACAGCCGGTTTTGTTTATATATGAGAAAATGAAGGCTTTTAGACTTAATATATCTTCTTGATATTTTTATATTTATTGATGAATATAATCCTTTTCTATTTATTATGTTCAAACTGGGTTGTCGTGCTCACAAATGAACATGCAATAGAATATAATTCTTCGCATCTTTATGCATTTTATCTTGTTTACTATTCTATGTGATCACGCAATAATCATGCAGATTCATAAAATAATAAACTATGCATAAATTAAATCATGAAATCTGACTGGTCTTGAGCATTCTATAAAGACCTATCCATAACGAATCAATCTTGACCTAGGGGCATCCATACCTGAGTCCTGACTTGACTCACGTCGCAGCTTGCCCAGTGCAATGTGCTCAACTTCCGTCTGGTTTACCGCCTCGTCTTGGTGGTTCTGCGTCTCGAATCATCATCATTTAATTAAAATGTACTCGCACGCAGGCGAGTGGGTCTAGGGATACAAAATACATCTCATGCATTGGACATGCATTCCCTTATACATATTTGAATTAAAAGAGACGATTCACAGATCGTTATTTATCTAATTAATTATTACAATCATCGCACGCATTGAATAAAAAATTAAATAAATAAATAAATACCATACATACACAGTTCGGTCACTTGCTCAAGACCAGTCGGGGTAAAATATGCGCAATAAAATTAAATTGAAATAAATTTAAATAATGTGAGGGTGTTTTAATAAATTAAATGAATTTGATTAAATTTAAATAATTTATTTTATCGGTTCCAATTGTTTAATTTAATTTTAATTCCAAAAATTAAATTAAACCATTAATTTAATTCTAAACTTAAATTAAATTAATATTTCGGATTAAAATAATTTAAACCCCCAAATTAATTCTAATTAATTTAATTTAAAAAAATAAATTAATTAAAATTAATTTAAAGTAGGGTAACCTCTAGCCAGGGAGTCCGACAGGACTGCGAACTGCCGCGGGGTGTCGCTCTGGAGCAGGGCCAATTACAGCATTACCGCAACATGACCGTGGCATGACCGCTTGGTCTAGTAACTCCTGCGGTGGCAGCAACTTCTGAAGAAGATCAAAAAAGCAGGAGGAGGCCAGAAATCAAACCGGCCAGCCGCATGGCCGGCAACCCGCTGCTCCGACGAGCCAAAAATGCGGTGGTCGGGTCCGGCACAGCCAGGATCGGCGCAGCTGGGACCATCGGCGGCCGGTGCGATTTGCTCCGGCGTAGCCCAGGGCGGCGCAGGTAGGCGGTAAGGGGACCGGCGGGCTCAGTCTGGCCGGGGTTCGGGAGTGGCGCGACTAGGGTTCGTGGGCGGCGCGGCCAGGCGGTCTGGCTCCGGTAGGGGCGGTGGTCCGAGGCAGTGCGGCGCGATGCATCCGGTGAGCTCGGGACTATAGGTCCGACGCGCAGAAGGGAGGCGGCTCAGCGGGGCTCAGGGCGACGCGAAGGGGATCGGTGGGAGGCGGCGCGAGCAGGCAGCCCAGCGGGGACGGTGGTCCGGCGCGTAGAGGGGAGGCTGGGAAGGAGGCGGCTAGGGTTTTCCCTCAAAGGGGAGCCCTTGGGCGCCACGTGAGAGAGGAGACCCCTTTGGGGTCTTCAATTTTTTTTCCTTAGACAAAAATAAAGCCATCCCCTTTGCCCCTTTTTTTAAGTAAAGGGAAGAATACCCCATTTTGTGGTCTTGGTCTTCCCTAATTTTTTTTAAAAGCAAGAAGACCCCATTTTGGGGTCTTGGTCTCCCTCCCTTTTTTTATAATTATCAAAAATATTTTCCACACAACTTTCTGGAAAATATTTTATAATAAAGTGTTTTATTATATTTTATAATAATAAAATATTATATTTGATGTTAAATATCAATTTGAGATAAACATAAAATGAAGGAAAACTACGATGTCGATCCAATTAGAATTTATAAATGATTGTAACTTGATCATTTGAAAACGAAATGATGTGCGATCGGATCTGAATGAACCGTTTTAACACCCCACACTTAAATTTAACGCATCTTAATTTTATTGACTCAGAAAAACCTTACGGCCCCCTCTGAAACCACTGTTGGGTACCAGGACGGCACAATGGAAGCCGGTGGGCTGGGAATTTAAAATTTTTCTGCATCACCGGAATGACGTAACCCTGTCAACTCTGGTGATCTTGTCCCGGTTTGGTCCGAGGATCTCTCAAGGTTTAAATAGAGCACATAAATTAAACTAAACATATACCTTGTTTGGAATTAGCGTGTGCAATTCCGCCGCAGGACGCCGAAGATCGTTACTCGAAGACTCCGATGTCGAATCCCTCTAGATCTTCCACACACGCCTCTCAAATCTGCTCGCGCGCTATTCATCAATATCCGAGTGCTAGCGCGGATCTTCGATGCTCACTTCAGCGCAGCGACGATCACCGCAAAGGAAGAAGCTTCAATCCGAGATGGATGAACTTGAAGATCTTTCTTCGCCTGAGAGAATCTATCTCTAGATTCCAGGAGGATAGAGAAGCTCTCAATCTTAACACATGAACAGTTAACATGAGAGAGCCTCTCTCTCACTTATATAGGGAGTGTTTAAAACACACGGTATGGATTCCCGACCCCATGTAATAGACATCTGCTATATAAGTGATATAAATAATTATTTATGACAAATAAAATTTTTCCAAAAATAATATTTATAATTTATCACTTACTTGTAATATATAAATATATTACGTGATAAATTTGAGTCTTTAACTCGACTCACACCTCCTACTAATATTAAACAAACCTAGGATATTAAAATCCATTCAAATAATATTAATACTTGTATTTACTATATAACTTGTAAATACATGTTATAAATAAATTCAACAAATTATTCTAAACTTGAATAATTAAGGAATTTATTTATTCTTTGGTGATCCATAGAACTTGGATAGTGCTTGGACCCTTTGGCAGCACCCACCAAGTTCTATATTCCTATTCCTAGAATAGGGTAGATTCTCAAGGCGCTATTGTGTGTGACCCTCTAGGCCCTTACCTCAATAGAAGTGAATAATATCTACTGACCTAGAGTGGGGTCTAGAAACCCATCGAGGCCCCTATAGAGATAAGGAAAAGTTAAAGCAACGACTGCCTTCCTACGAACACGGTCCGTGTAATATAATCTCTTCATCATCAATATCTCAATAAAGAAGAATGAATACTAGTGTCATAATCCTGTATTTTTCTTTATTTTGTTTGTTGATTAGTTCAGACAGTCTTACCTTCCACTACCATGGCCATGGATTTAATGAAGGTGCAACCATCCTAATCAACCAGGCCCAAGATATCTCTTCCTGAACTCGGAAGCGACAAATCCTTTCTCGATCATTCAATCAATGTCATGCCATTAATTACATACCCGATACAAACTACCCCGCCACGACTTTGTCGCCATGGTTTTCTCCTTGCATCAAATGTACGTAATTAAATGACATCCATTGACAATGATCTCAAGTCTAAAGACCATTACACATGTCCGTAGATAAGAATGACCAACTACACCTAAAACATGTGGTGTTCCTATTATGAAGGTCTGTCCTCATGATCTCAACTACTAGAGATCATCAAGTGCGAACTTCATGAGAAGAAGTCTCAATGCTTATGATCCCCCAGCACCTGAGGGTCACACATCATCTGTTTCCTTTCAGAATGATGTAACTGGACCATATGACGTTTCTTTAAGATTACTGTCATGGAATCTCAGGGTTCTCATTATAGACTGAGATCTACTATAACCTTTTTGATGTGATAGGTAATCTAAGGAAATTTCCATAAACAAAGTGGATGCAGAAGTATCTACACTATTATGGAAAGATAAACACATGTATTATAACAAAATTAATACATGTAGCGTTAATCAAAGTACAAAACAAGTTGGGTCTAGGGCACCCACTTTCAACACTACATTCAATGTCATATCAAAATTTGGGACAATGAAGATCGGGTAGTTGAGATGGAGGAGAGTTTTGGTCTTTGTATAACTAAAATAGCATAAGGATGAGCTATTATATGTTTGAGATATGGAAAGGAACGTGTATTTTTCATGGATTTAAATTGTTTGAGGGTTGGGAGTGTACATCCACCAATCCCACTACACACCCCCTACAACCCCACCTCCCATTGTGTACCCCCCTACACCCCCTGCAGTCCCCCCATCCCCCATATAGCCCCACCCCCCATATTACAGACCCCCTCACCCCTTGCATCCCCCACCCTGCACAACCACCCGCTACAGCCCCTCCCCCACTGCACTGCCCCCCACTCCCACTACACACCCCATACATTCCCCTCCCACTGCACAAACCCCCTACAGCCCCCTCCCACTGCACAACCCCCCTACAGCCCCCTCCCACTGCACAACCCCCCCTATCGCCCAACCACCCCTCCCACCGAACAACCCCTCCTCCCACCCTACTACCCCATATAGCCCCCTCCCACCCTACAACCCCCTCCCCCACCCCCACCCTTGTCGCCCCCACCCCCCACCCCCCACAACCCCCCACTACACATCCCCCTACAACCAACCCCCCTCCCATTGCACCACCCCCATTCCCACTACAACCCCCAAAACCCCCTCCCACTACACATCCCCCCCCACAACCAACCCCCCCACTGCACATCCCCCCTCCCATTCCCTTGAAAAATAAATTATGAAATGGAGACCCATAGTAGGTCTCCCTACCATTTAAGAACTCACTACAATGTTGGATCAATATAATAGGACATCACTAAAATATCACTATAAGACATGAACCATGCTTCTAATCAAAAGGGTCTCAATAGAACACCAAAATAGAACTCTATGTAGTGGAATGATGTGAAAAGAAACTCTATGCAATGCCATAACATTCCATAGATACAAATTTCTGAACCAGAGGAATCATCATTTGAATAGATATTCTACTAGAGGAATCATGTGTTATGTTAGGGGAAATAGGATACACCGTGTTATCATCTATTAGAGATGGAAGAACAAACACTTACTTGAATCAAGGATGGATTGAAGGTTGGGAAGAAGGGATCACAAAGAATAGGGGAGCTGTCATTTAGGGATAATCAAAACAAAAAACAAAAAAAAACTCATCTTTGAAGAAATCCGAATGAGAAATGGAATAAATGGAGGTAGAACATAAAAATGAGTTATAAATTACAGATTTGATGTGGAAGAACAAAAAATGAGTTGCTGGGAAGAAGGGTTTGCACACTGGAACAATGGAGCTCTTGTTTAGGGTGCAATGTGGGAGGATCAAGATTGGAATCACGTGCTGCATTTGTGGCATTTTATCCCAATAGTTTTTAAAAACCGTTGGGAAATATTATCAAAGATATCCCAACGGTTTCAATTAATTGTTGGAATAAGGGGGTACACTCTCCACTATCCCAACTTTTTCAAAAAACCATTGGGAAAACTATGCCTATCCCAACGGTTCTTCAAACTGTTGGGAAAATATAGTCTAAAACTTCCTATACCAACGGTTTTCAACAAACTTTTGGTATATGAATCCTTTCCCAACAGTTTCTCTAAACCATTGGGATAAAGGCGTTGGTATAGGATGAATTTCGAGTAGTGAAAATTGAACATTATAACCCATCAAAATGATTATAAATGAACTTAATAAAATTATAATAAATAAAATATACGTGGAAAATGTTTTGAATTAAGTAATTAATTGATCTAATTTGATTATCCATTACATTAATTTTAAGTGTATAATACATTCAGACATATGGTAAGAGATCTCTCTAAACCTCCATATTTCATTTGGGTAACGCTTTATCTATATTTTCCTCAAGTTACCTCTTCATTATTCTTACATAATTATTCTATACTCTGTATTTATGTTCCAAACATTTAAATCTATCTTAATTCATATTTCCTTGATGGTGAAATACGTATTTTAAAAGGATCCCTTATCAACTCCTCTCGATAGGCAAGCCCAATTAAAGTGAACTTCTCAATTTCTTACCTATTTTCAAGTACACTCCATAAACTGTTTTAATCCACCAATATTTTTATAAAACCACTCATTTTATCATGGAAAACTATATTAATTAATTTCTGATTTTATGCAAACAATTATGCCTTTATCCCTTATAAAGACTATTTATTATTTTCCAAAAAACTGCACTTAAGTGGAACATTTATAATGTTACCTAACCACTATATTTCTTGTTTCCAATTCATTTGGACATAATTATTCATGATCTATTATTATTTTTCTTTTATTAATGATCATGAATTATTTAAATCCCTTATTTCATGGATACCATTGTTAAACGCCCCTTATTTATGCTTTATGAAATGATTATGATACCCATTTCTTTCCAGGAGTAACCCTTATGTTTGTCCCTTATATTTGATTCTTCATGTGGAAAACATATGCATGAACATGTTACAATAGGTGCGCCAAGATAGCGCTCCAATGCATTGGGTAACATTTAGTCTCATGAGATGTTATGCATGGGATTAGGGAGTAAACCTAATCCATTATAGGACTCTATCCACCATGTGATATAGTCTTGGAAGTTATCCTGACTCATGATTATATTATGTTATATGTTTCCACATCCTTATATTTCCATGATCATATGATTCCATGTTCTATGTTCTATGATTCCATATGTTTATTCATGATCCATGCCTTTTATCTGATCATGTTATGTCTTCTAACTCACGTGTTATGATTTATTCCCATGTTTATTCTCTTACTGGGATTTTTAGCTCATCCTTTTTATCTTTGTATTCCCTAGGTTATCCTATGAAGGTGTAGGATCTCAAAGGAAGTTAGGATATAATTATGGAGATTTATAAAAAAAACTATTTTATTCTGGTTCCATGTTTTCAATCTTATGTACCTAGTCTTCCAAAGACACTATAATTTTTTATCCTTGGTTTGTATTTAATGGATTATTATGCTTAAAATCATATAATAATATGTGTAAAAGGCTAGGGTTTCTATAGTTGTCATTAGAGCATGGTCTAGTAACCCAAATATAATCAAGATAAACACAAATTATCATAGTAAGGCCACAACCACACCGCCATCCTAGGATTATTCTCAAGGATTCAAGGTAACAAACATCAAAGATAACTTACTATGCATATATAATAACACTGATATTTCTATTCTGATAATTAATTCTCATCGAGCCTCTCCATGAATAATTACTGATTGGAACTCTAATGATGTGGATACATGGATAGGGGATCACACCCAGAGCCTCTAGGGGATACCTGACCCTACCTAGGGTAAACTTTCTACTATGAGGATCACATTCCATGGAAGTTGGTAATGGGATTCCTTACCAAAACTAGGGAAATGTGACAGAGGTTCATTCCCCAGGTCACATGGAGAGATACCTTACTCCATATGAGAATAACTTATTGAGGGGGACAATCATACTATATTTAAGAAGGGGTGATTCATATACCCTCGTAGGGATTTACTAAGTGAACGTACCCTAAAATTTGTGTTTTGGTCCATTCTCCCCTTATTGTTTGGGCATTAATCATCGATATTTCATTTAGTCAGTGGATTAATAAATAAATGAAATTTGATCATTACATAATTCATCACTAGAAAAATAGATTAATTTTATTTATTTAGATTCACGATTGTAAGCATGATCAAGTCATGATGCATTGTAGAAGAAGATAGATGTGGACAATAGACCAGATCAATGGTTTTCATCATCAGTTCAGTGATATAGCATTTGGGTGTGATGGGGAGAACCCCAAGGGGACTGGGTGGCTAAAATCCTTCCACCAGTGATATCTCGGGTTAGTTCAACCCCAGATATGAGATCTATGGTTGGGATTCTTATAAAAATTAGCAATGGTGGTGGAATGGGAGTGATGTGTTGAACTGGTGAGTGTTTCTAGAAAATCTTGAGTTACAAGGTGTGTAGTTCAGGAACATAGACCATGTAGTCCCCTTGCTATAAAGACTAGATTTTTATAAAAAAATAAATATCACATGATGTGTAGATATCCCACACACCATGTTACCAGGAACATAGACCATATAGTCCCCTTGTTATGAAGACTAGGGTTTTTTTTGGAAATTTTATATTCATGTCCATCATTATAATTAATTATGTTTATGTTCCTTGTCTTGTTAATTTTTCCCAATAAATTTATATGGGCTCATGTCCTCCCAATATTCAACATGGAATGCTTTTCTTTTTAAACAGTTTGATGGTGGTTCCTTGGACGAATGAGTTTTAGTGGTTATATTAATGTATCATTGGTGGTGCGAGTGTATTTAAAATAGAAACAGTTTTCCTTTTTAAAGCATAATTTTAAACAATTGTATAATTTAAATGGGATTTTAATATAAATGTAATGATTTCATGAATAAGTTTTAAAGTTATATTTCAAAATTGTATGAGGAACTCTAAAGAAAATTTGATGGTATTTTTTCCAAGGGAATAACATGAGTAAGATAAAATGTGAATACTTTTCCAAATTGTTTGAAAAGGGGTATTTGGATCTGGTTTTAAAGTAAATCTGAATGGGAATGGTTTAAAATTATTATGGCCTATTTGTATTTCAGGATAAATTCCCTATTTTTCAAGTGTGATTTTCTTGATGTGATCCCTATTTATGAATAAGTATGGATTTTTTTGTTTCAGTATGGTTAATGAATATGTGAGTTGGCTTGATGA
Source organism: Viscum album (assembly GCA_963277665.1). NCBI lineage: Eukaryota > Viridiplantae > Streptophyta > Magnoliopsida > Santalales > Viscaceae > Viscum > Viscum album. The sequence goes on from OY728143.1 coordinate 1,468,463,327, forward strand.
TTTTATTTTTTGGTATCAAATAATTGTTTGGGTTGTGATATTATAGTTAACCCCTTATTAAAAATAGGTTTGTAGAGTGATTTATATTCGACATAAATGTGACCACTTCTACGAAGATCGTTGCGGTTACTCCTTCACGACAGATGCTCTCCCAAGAAATTTATACCTATCTCTAGTGATCATTTGGCCATACCTCTGCAATCGATGGTGATTTTCAAGGTTCTCCCCCCTACTAAAAATGTCTCAATTGAAAAAAATACTACTCTTGAAAAGTTCAGTTGGAAGTGTTATGAGGTTGTTTCAATTTAGTTAAAGGAAATATTTTCTTCTAATAATGTTTACAATTAGATTGTTCTGTAGTATTTGATAATTTGTTATTGTAGTTGGTGTTATGGTCTATTCTTGATAATTTTTTATTGCAGTTTTTTGATGTTAAGTTCTGTTCTAATTTGTTGTCATTCATGGTTTTTTTGACTGATTTGATAATTGCGATTTTGTAAGCTGATTGTAGAATCATGCGATCTAATCATGTTCCTCCCACTTCAATTTTTAGGTTCAATTAATGGTGATTCATCAGATCACTGACATTTTGTTGAAGTCTCTCGGGACCCGTTCGTGTGTGTTGCGGCAACTAGAGTCAAAGGTGACTCACTGCGTATGCATAGGTAAACACATATATAATAAGTTCTCCCGTTATATATACATCTGCCCATGGAAGCACGATTACATATAAGGGGATAGGTGTGCTGATGTATATATATAGAAAATGCATACTTGTGTGGGTGATAACGAGCTTATGCATGTGAGAATATTTACAAGGATCCTCTTGCGTGTTTTCAAGGCCTTGAAGACACGTACATAGGGGTTAGGCCGTCCTTATGTATATACAAAGGTGCATATGCCCGGAGTATGGATGAAGAAACTTAGAGTTGTCGCTGATAAAAGTGTCAAGCGATAAGTGTGGCTTGGATCATTTGAGGTAGGGTCCCTCTCCTAGCCTCTTTAATTCAAGAATAGTTTAAATTTAATTTAGTTTCCTTCTTAATTCTTCTTGTTTATATTAAATTACAATTCTTGATTTCATTGTTAGTTGTAAAGCACACATCGTACTTGTCCCTTTTTATATCCCTGTAGGTGGTTTCCCTCTTTTTATTAAAACAGTTTTTTGAACCAAAACACCCATTAAGTGTCGTTATACTTTTAAGATGGAATTTCCCAAGTAGGCAAGTGTTGTAATAACCAAGTTACCACTAAGTGACCCCTTTGATCTTATAAATGGAATTGCCATGTTTTAATGAATTGAATGAGTTAAATGGAACCGAACATGGTTAACTTGTCACATGAGAGGTAATTCCTCATGTAGTGAATTATGTAAGGGTTATGCCTCCTTTCTAAAGTTTAATTGGATGCCATGAAATAAATAAAGTGGCTTATTCAGGGTGTATTGCACTCCACTTTTGAAATGTCTTAAAGAAAATTGGTAAATGTATAATTATAACCAAACACCTTCTAAGTGTTTTACTTGCTTTGTATAAGGTATTACCCAAGTAGGTAATTTCCCTCTTGACTGTTGCACATTCTAAGTGTTTTCTTTCCACTTTAAATCCAATCTCCTTGTTTTGATAAAGTAAATAGCATGATTTGGATGGAATGGATTGTCATGGCAGAAAGCCTTTCTGTGAGTGTTTAAACTGAGAGGACCTTGTTAGAACAAAATGAATAATTATTCTTACTTGAATTAAATGACATGTATCTGAGTGTTTTTCTATGATTTTACTTGCATTAAGTGGTTGAAGTGGAATGAAATGTGGAGGGTGGCATGGGGGTACATGGGGTGGGTAGGGGATGTGGGGTGGGCAGGGGGGGTGTGCAAGGGAGGGGTAGGGGGCAGTGTCACGACCCGACCCTACCCGGGCTCGAGCCGTAACTACCCCAAGCCCACCTCCATAGGCCAGGGGCTAGCGACAAGTGTCGAATGCTAAACAACTCAGGGAGGCCTTTGCCTAAGTACCTACACACATACACGCATCCCACTCAATGAAAAAGTGTAGAGTAAAAAAGAAAAGTAAAGTACTAACTGCTATAAATAAACCACAAAGTGCATCGACCTCTAAATAGTACAAAGCAATTGCTGAAGGTAAACAGAAAAGAAGGGGGGGGGGTGGAAACACGCGCCCAACCAGCAAAGTGCCACAACCCAGCAACATGTAAAAAAAAGTAAAATAGCTGGGAGAGTCCCACACCTGGAACCCGACTACGACCACCGTACGCAGTCCAAGCTCCCGAAATCCTAATCTCCTCTTACATCACGATCGACCTGTCCATCGTCTGCAAGGGCACACCAAGTGCGGACAAAGCCCAAGTAGGGGTGAGTATAAAAATACTCAGTAGGATGCCCCAAAGGCTCGAGGGAGCAACAAAGGAGGTACTGAAGAGGTGAGCAGTAGATCGAACAGGGAAAATTAAAGGAGTACAACCGAGAGTGCAGTAAAGAGTACAGCTCAACCCAACAAGAGTAAGGAAGTAGACTCATCTAAACACAAGGATCTAGAAGTGGTGAGAAGATGAACTTCTCATCGAGTATTCGCTACCTATAGTAGGAGAGTAGACTCATCCAACCATGAGAAGCTAGACACAGAAAGCACATGGCATACCCCATGCGTCTTCACCTCTCCTGAAAGGAGAGTAACCAAACCTAAGGAGTGGGTACTGGAACAAGTTATATACATATCCATATGATCAAACAAGAAACCCGAACAAGATCGGAAGGGGATCTCTATCCCATAGATCAGCCCAAGAAAGATGAGTAGCCAACACTCCCCGAAGTAAAGACCATCAATGCCTAGTATCCCATACGTCTGCCCCAAACTACAAGTCAAGGGGATAAAATCACCGCACCTTGACACTATCCACTTTGGGCGGCACTGACTCGCCTGCATGATTTTAGGTCGCATCACAAGGACGCGTCTCGGTGGGGAAATCACCCCTAGTTCTTGAGAGTTCTGGGGAAAGTCAAACTACACCTCATCATTGTCATACGGTCGAGAAGTCTTCTCAAAGTAAAATTTGTCACATCACTGACCTGTACAAACAAGGGTCCCACTCTGATAGTCATGGAGAAAAGCCACATACTAGCCTAGAAGAAAGGACTGAGTCTAAAAGAAGTCGTCGGGCGACCCACTGCCTAGTATCTGCTGGAGGGTAAACCCTAAGAGGTCGTCGGGTGACCCACTGCCCATTCTCTGCTGGAGGGTAGACCCTAAGAGGTCGTCGGGTGACCCACTGCCCGGTCTCTGCTGGAGGGTAGACCCTAAGAGGTCGTCGGGTGAACCACTGCCCAATCTCTACTGGAGGGTAGACCCTAAGAGGTCGACAGACGACCCACTTCCCAGCCCTATTGGAGGGTAGACCTGGAGTAAGTCGATAGGCGACCCATTGCCCAGTCTATACTAGAGGGTAGACCTAGAAGAAGTCAACAGGCGACCCAATGCCCATCCCTGTTGGAGGGTAGACTTGGAATAAGTTGACAGGCGACCCACTGCCCAGTCTCTACTGGAGGGTAGACCTGGAAGAAGTCGACAGGTGACCCACTGCCCAGTCTCTGCTAGAGGGTAGACCTGGAAGAAGTCGACAGGCGACCCACTGCCCAGCCCTACTGCCTGGAATAAGTCGTCGGGGGACCTACTGCCCAGTCTCTACTGGAGGGTAAACTCGAAGAAGTCGATGAACAACCCACTGCCCAGTCTCTGCTGGTGGGTATACCCAGAACTACTCTAGCCATCCCTACTGGATGGTACAACACTAGTAAACAGAACAAAGAGTGGGTATCACGCAACCACCCAACTCCAGAACAAAACACCTAGTAGAGATTTAGCGCCCGTCTAGTGTGGGTTAGGCTGATACCTAGAGCTCTGCCTAGGGAAACACGAAGGGACGTGACACTGAAAGCCCACCCGGCTAAAGGAAAAAAAGGGGAACCCAAACAACTCCGCTGATCACACCATCGAGAACAGAACCAGGGGAAACCACTCAACCCTACTGGTCTAAACCATCGTGAACAGAGGGACCCTCTACGTCATGAGAGATCAAAGTAACGTACAACAGAACATGACATGCACAAGGATTCGCTTCCAAAAACAGCAAGAAGAACTGCCACCAGATCACCTCTCATGATTCCACATTTAATAAGATCTCGGATGAGACTCCGCACATCCAAATAGATCGCACCATTGTAATCCTCATGGAAAAACATGCGAGATATACTATTTACTCGCCTCCAATGGATATCCAATGGAAAATTCGTCCAACACTGCTTTACGCCAGAACGACGTCCAGTGGTGCCGAGCCTCGGCCCTGAAAACAGTCGGGCACATCACACCATTTCAATCCCCTCGGAAAAACACGTCAAATTGATTATTTACTTGCGTGGAACGAATATCTGGAGAAAAAGATGCATATTTCCATACCGTACATGAGCGGTGCTATGTGGGGCCCACATACCGGTCCCGAAGTGCTACGAACGGATCACACTGTTGCGATCCTCTTGAAAAAGTACACAAGATTGACTATCCACTTGTCCGAGACAGAAACCCGGTGCTAGAGATAGAAATCACCGTCAACTCCCAAAACGGCCCTCGTGGGGCCTGCACCATCGTGAAAAATTTAAGGGGGTGGATTTCGCCATTGCAATGCCCTCGGAAAAACACCCAAAAACGACTGCTCGCACCCCCCGAACAGACGTCCGATGAAAAGTTTCCAAACCCTACTCGCAGCTTAAAAGACGGGCCGTGGGGGCCATGCCTCAACTTCAGTTTCAATGCCCGAAATCATACTGTAAATATTCATCTTGATGCCAGGGTCTCAACGCCGCAGACGGCACCCAAAACGGACTCCGGATGTGTCCACGCCGCCCAAAACAAGAACTCTCGGAATAACGCCAAACCACTTAACGTACGTGTCCTGCCACCGAGCCTCTTGTCTCGGAAATTAAAAATTTTCGAGACCATCTCAAAATGTCTGTCTCGATCCAAGGAACACGTCGCCGCTGACGGCACGCGAATCTGATTTACGGTTTGAATTTCAGGGGCGTTTAAATATTAATGGACCGAAACGGGGTGGGCAGGGCCGGTTCGTCCAGCCCACCCTGTGCCTGAACCAGCGGTTGTAACACCCCAAGCTTCTACGGTACGCTTCTCTTTGAATAATGTGATAGCGTGTGTTGTACGCAACACTGAGTTCTAACACACCATAACCAATCAAACTAGCCGTTATGAATAGTAATACCTACCTTTTGAAATTATATAAATTTTATATTTTAAAATGGACTTCATTTTTGGATTCAGAATATCGAATTTAGCCTAAGGTGAAATTTTGGTACTTTTCGGATAACTTTCATATTTTGATGAATAGTGAAAATTACTAAATTTTAATTGAAAACAACTTTTTTAATCAAAATAATAAATAGTGATAAATTATGAATTTGAGTGGTTTTAAAGTATATTTAGAAAATTTTTTTACCATTTAATATAATGTTGTTCATTGGACATAATTTTACAATTAAACCGAACATAAACAAGTGTCAATCTTTTGATAGTTATTATCTCTTAAAAACACGCTTTTTGTTTTGACAGCGGGAATTAATTTTAAATTAATTTCTGCCAATTCTGTGTTTTGAATTTAGAAAAATGGATTCCATATTTGGAATCAGGATGTTCAAATTTTGTAAATAGGTAACTTTTATTTTTAGACATTTTGAATAATTACTGCGGTAAATATTTTATTTACCATGGTTAAGGGTAAATCCGGTAAATAAGGGTTAAAAAATAATATTATAATAATAATAAATTATCCTAAAACGTGTCCTAGCCTTATTGGTTGATACATGTTCGACCATATACATCTTTGGGTCGATTTTGGGACCCCATGGTGCCACTTGTAGGTGATAGGGACACTTTTTTTTAATTAAGTTAAAATGAATACAAAAATGACACAAGCATATATCTTTTAGAAAAAATTTTTTTACATAGGGTTATATATGTTGGATTTTAGATTATAAATATTCATTAGAAAGATAAAAAGATTTCCTACATAATGATATTTTATTTATAATTTTTATACATTAAATAATTTATTTTATTTATGACAAAATGATGATGCAGTAATTACTAAAATAGTGAAAAATTAAATTAATTGATATTATAAATACCCAAATAAATATAATATGAAACTTTTAATGAATTAAACTAATTTTCTAGGATAATATGATATGTTAGGATTGATTTAATTTACTTTGTTCGAAGTAATCAATCTGTTATGAGTTTCAAAAAAATCAACTATTGAATAGTGTCAAAATTGACATAAAAGAGTTCTTAAAACAAATATTATATTATTAATTGATATTAAATTCCTAAAAATCTAAGGTTCGGCCAAGAGACTTATATCATGATAGTTTCATCATTAATGGACCACTTGGGGGGTCAATTGGATGTATATAGTAAGTTTGTTAACCATATTATATAAAAATACGAAGAGACATTGTAAAAGTGAAACAAATTAACTTAGAGTTAATACTTAAAGATAAGGTTAATATAAGTACCCAAACCTGTCTAAATTCTATTGGTTGAGTTGTTTTCGACCCATACCCACCTTAACATTTAAATAATCAACTTTGGAGCCATTAGAAACCGAATATGAATTTATTATAAATTAATATTTCTAGCTTTTCCAAAGGTGCCCCTCACCCCTCTTATAAAAGGGCACTCCTCCTTCTCATTTCTTCACACCTTAAAAGCCTTTTGGTTCGGCCAAACTCTTCCCAAATACTCTCCCAACTTCCCTCACTACAACCTAGAGGCATTAGTTTGATCAGAAAGCCAACCTAAGGAGCCCTTTTGATCAAATCAAAAGGAAGAACCCGAAGAAGAGGTAATGATTTCACCACCCTTTTCCAAGTTCATTTCTTCTTCCACTTCTTCTTTCTTTGTTGTTGCCATTCTAAAATAATAACTCCAGTATCATATATATACTGTGATGTTATTATAAATATGGTACAACCATATTCAGTATTCTATCCACCCTTTGAATAACATGTCACCATACGTGCGTACGTACGGCTTACCGTCTCCACGTCGTGGTGTAATTGTTATTCAATATAATATTATTTGGATGGGTATAATAATGATGTGTAACTCATGTAAATAATAAATATAACATGTTAATTATTCTTTATATATGATATAACATCCATTTATATATTATTTTAATATCAAAAGAATGATATTGTCGCTCGTGCGTACGTACGGACTACCGTCTCCACGAACGCGATAAGATTCATTCTCTATCGTATCCATTCAAGTATAATTATCATTTGATGATTTAAAAATGATGTTTAAGGACTTTATATCATTCTGGATATGAATAATATACAACCTATTCATTACAAACATGGCTTACGTAACAAAATATATAAAAGAAAACAAGTAAGTTAACACCTGAAACAATGATAATACTAAGATATTATTATCAAATCAATATTAAAAGATCATATATGATATCATATTAAAATATATGATTCTTGTATAATTTAATAACAATTATTTCACCACTATACAGGAAGTTAACCTACCCCAACCAAGGAAAAGTACAAGGTAAGGGTTATTTCACAATCTCTTCATTATCCGAGGTTGTTTATATGTAATAATCTACTGAGATCTCTTTATCATCCACATCCATGTTTCTTCAAAATGTATTTCAAAACATTTTTATTATTTACATGAATATGGGTTAAAGTCATTTATACCCTTGTTTTACTTTTTATAAGAGGAATCTTTCCGTTGTTTTCAAAACAAAGTCCTTTTTAACCTTTTCGACAGAATTAAGGTAAGAATGTTTTTTTAACTTATACGGTGAGTGCGGTTATTTTCTGCCGTTATAGAATCTTCAAAGTTTTCCTTACAATATAATAAGAATATTTTCAAGAAAATTTTTTATTTTATATGGCTCTTAAATGATTTCAAAATTAGAAAGAGATATTTCTCTAAAAATAGTTTTGATTTCATCTATGTCAACATCCTTTGATGGATTTTACGCTTATTTGAAGTTGATTTATTATGATTCAAAACTTCTATATTGTATTGAAGGTTTTGTGATATGTTTGACTATGGATGTGCTATTTTTATACCATTCATAGTTTATGGTGAAATTATTGACATTTCGTATTCTATTTTTAATACGAATGTTTATGTTATGTTTAAACCTTTTCATATGGGAATGCATTGGACTTAATATGTGACGGGTGGAGCCCGCTATAGCTCCTAGATGCATCGGTAGGTCTCATGAGACAAACTAGTGTCTTGGAACAAGGCCTTGGAAAAATCTTATTTGTAGTCTTGGCACGAGGCTTTGGCTATGTGGTTATGATAGTCTGGCATTATGCATTCCAACATTATGAAAGTGGTTAGTGATTTTGCATGTGATTATTCGATTAGTAGAATATCCATGTGAATGAGTAAATGGAATTATTTCATTTTATTTATGCGATACAATGTTGAAAGTTCAAGTTTGAAAGGATTTTGTTTTAGTTATACATTGCCTTAAATGTTTATTCTTATTTATGAAAGTTTCTGCTATATTGTTATCCTTACTGGGCTTTTGAGATCACCCCTTTTCTATGTTTTATTTTTCCCAGGAAGTGAAGAAGTAAATTATGAATGACCTGCAGGGATATTATGTGGGGATATGAGTGTGGATTATGGATACATTATGTTGTTGTAGTAGTTTTTCATTTTATGATGTAATGTAAAACTTATGAATATATCTAGTGTTTCCAAGGCTACTAAACCAATCGGTCTTTCGAGATTTGATCTTTCTTGTGATCATGCCAATGTTATGTAATAATGCACCGACTCTGGGTAACTAGGGTCGGGGCATTACAGTTGGTATCAGATGAAGTTTAGTACAAACCTTGGAAGCTAGATTTAGATAAACTCTGATTAGAGCACGTAGACCTAAGATGAACTTTGAGGATTAGTATAGAAGAACATCCTAGAATTTTGGTATTGTAGAGATTTTGTGAGTTTTCCGAGCAATACATCCCTGTCTGGATACGAGCAGGTAGAGGCGGCTCTGGCCCAGATGTACCTAGGGGTAAAACCCGAAAACACCGCTTTGAGCTAGACTCGAACGGGAACTGGTGCACGACATCGGGCCTTGCTACACTCTTGGTTACGACACTCCCGGGGGATATGCTTAGGATAACTCTCATTTTCTTTACAAATAATTATGAAGGGTTTATGAGTATATACTTCCTCAAAGAAAACATTTTTATGATTATGGATTATATCCATAAATAGTTCAATTTATGTTAAGTGTTTTATAAGTATGGGATTATGTATTTTGATTCATAAACTGATCTAGTTTATGCCATTGTTTAGAAATGGCGCCTAGTGGAAGAAATGGAAACCGTATCAATGCACGCACTCCATGTAGGGATTTCCATCCTGCTCAAGATAATTATAGTGGGGATGGTGATGCAACTGGTGCCGATCAGCTAATCACCATACTGGGACAACTTACTCAGGTTATGAATAATAACCTTACCCGTATGGAGCACCCTGATCCACAGCGTGGAGGATCAATGTTAGATCGATTCATGAGGCAACAACCACCAACATTCAATGGGAGTACAAATCCCTTAGTATCCGAGCAATGGATAAATTCCCTAGAGAAAATATTTCAGGCTTTGGGGAGCAGTGAAAGGGAAAAAGTTATCATGACAGTTTACCGCCTCACTGGAGATGCTGATCAATGGTGGTCATTGATTCAAAATACGAAGGAAGATGATGAAGTATCAAATATGGAATGGAGGGAGTTCAAGGATATTTTTTTAGAAAAATACTTTCCTCGCGACCATCGAGCAGATATGGAAAGGCAATTTCTGAGTTTGAGACAGAAGGAGGACGAGAATGTCACAAAGTATGAGGCTAACTTTACAAGGTTATCAAGGTATGCTGTAGATTATATACGTAACCCAAGAAGTAAGATTGATCATTTCTTTGATGGGTTAAAACCATTTCTCCGTCGAGCATTAGTCTCACAATCCTTTTCATCGTACGAAGACATTGTCTCATGTGCTATCAAGACTGAAAATGAATTCTCTAAGTCTTACGACTTTAAAGCAAAGCAAGAGAAGAAGAGACCTGCTGATCAATCTGGGAATGGAAATAAGGGGAAGAAGGGAAAGGTTGAATATCCATCTTGTGGTAAATGCGGGAAGAAACATCCTGGTACTTGCTTGAAGGGAATGGGAGTCTGTTACAAGTGTGGTGAAAAAGGCCACCAAGCTCGTGATTGCAAGGGGAAGAAGGAAGCTACCAACGTTCAGTGCTACAATTGCAGGGAGATGGGGCATTATGCAAATGCATGTCCTAAGCGTCAGGAGAACTTACCTCAGAAAAGGCCAAGGGATCAAGGCCAAGCTTATGCTATCACTACTGCTGAGGTAGAAGCTCCGAAAGACGTGGTGGCAAGTAATTTAATGGTTTCCTCAAGTTTAGAAAATGCATTATTTGATTCTGGATCATCGCATTGTTTCATATCTTCCCAGTTTGCTAAGAAAATTAGATATTTCCAATTTGATTTAACAAGGGAGTTGTCAGTTAAAACTCCTAAGGGAAGTATCATTGCAACAAAGTTTTGTGAATCAGTCCCCATTAGAGCACATAAATGTTCTTTATCTGTTGATCTCGTCGTCATACCTATGATTGAGTTTGATATAATCCTCGGTATGGACTAGCTTTTGGACTATGATGCAAAGATTTATTGTAAGAAGAAAGAGGTTACGATTCTTGATGATAGTGATAAGGAACACCTTATTTTTAGAGCAGAATCGTCACCACCTAATTCTTATTTAGATCCACCCCCAGTAGCTCAACTTAATTCAATTATTGGGGAGGAAGAGAATGAAATAACTATCAGTGAGGAAAGGAATGTTCAAATAGAGGATGTAACTATTGTGAAAGAATTTGTAGATGTATTTACGGAAGATTTACCTGGACATCCTCCAGAACGAGAAGTTGATTTTTCCATTGATTTGATTCCTGGATCAAGGCCTATATCGAAGACCCCTTATAGAATGGCCACTGTAGAATTAGTTGAACTAAAGAAAAAACTAGAGGAATTGAGTAATAAAGGATTTATTCTCCCTAGTGTTTCTCCATGGGGAGCCCCTGTTCTTTTTGTTAAAAAGAAAGATGGATCTATGAGGTTATTTATCGACTACAGGGAGATCAATGCTATAACGATAAAGAACAAGTATCCTCTACCTCGCATTGATGATTTATTTGACCAACTGCATGGAGCTAAATACTTTTCAAAGATTGACCTTCGATCTGGATACCATCAGTTGTGTGTGAAGAAGGAAGACATTCCGAAGACAACATTTCGAACCAGGTACGGGCATTACGAGTTTACTGTAATGCCTTTTGGATTGACTAATGCACCCTCTGTATTCATGGATTTGATGAATAGAGTTTTCAAGGAGTATCTCGATGAATTTGTGGTGGTATTTATTTATGATATCTTGGTATACTCCAAAAGCTACAAAGATCATGAAAATCACTTGCGCATTATCTTGAAGACTCTGAGGAGGCATGAATTATATGGGAAGTTTAGCAAGTGTGAATTCTGGATTCATGAGATTTCTTTTCTTGGCCATATTGTCTCTAAAGATGGAATCTCTGTTGATCCTTCTAAGACCAAGGCAATCCAAGTATGGCCAGCACCTACGAGTATAATTGAGGTACGTAGTTTTATTGGTTTGGCAGGTTATTATCGACGTTTCGTCCAGAATTTTACCCGATTGGCTAACCCATTAACGAACCTCACACGTAAAGGGGTTAAATTTGTTTGGACAAAAGAGTGTGAAGAATTTTTTGAAGAACCGAAGAGAAGATTATTCAATGCTCCTATATTGACTCTACCATCGGGGAATGATGGGTTCGTTATTTATAGTGATGCATCAAAGAAAGGACTTGGTTGTGTCCTTATGCAGAATGATAGAGTTATTGCCTATGCATCACGACAGTTGAAAATTCATGAACAAAACTATCCTACTCATGATCTAGAGTTAGAAGCTGTGATCTTTGCTTTGAAGATATGGAGGCACTACCTCTATGGTGAGAAATGTGAGATTTATACTGATCACAAGAGTTTGAAGTATATTTTCTCACAAAAAGAACTCAACATGAGGCAAAGGAGATGGCTTGAATTACTCAAGGATTATGATTGCACGATACACTACCACCCGAGGAAAGAAAACAAGGTGGCAGATGAATTGAGTAGAAAAGACCATGGAGTTTTGAACAATATGAGAATTGAAAGGGATCCAATTTTCATGAATCTAGTAAAGATGGACATGGGAATAACCAGGGAAGTTGAAACATCAATGCTTTTTCAAATGGTTGCCAAACCATCTTTACTAGAAAGGATTAAGAGTTCTCAGACCGATGATGAAGAATTTAAAAAGAAGATTAAAGCTGTGAATGATGGGAGATTGAGAGACTTTGTGTATGAGGATGGAATTTTGAAATTTGGGAAGAGACTTTGTGTTCCCGATATACCTGATCTAAAAAGGGAATTGCTGGATGATGCTCATAGTTCCAATTTCTCTATACACCCTGGGAGCACCAAAATGTATAGAGATTTGAAGGAACATTTTTGGTGGGACAACATGAAGAGGGAGATTGTTGATTTTGTGTCAAGATGTATGGTTTGTCAGCAAGTGAAAGCTGGAAGGCAACAGCCTGGAAGAGTCATGCAACCTCTTCCCATACCGGAGTGGAAATGGGACAATATTACGATGGACTTTGTCATGGGGCTACCAAAGACTTCTAGAAGGAACGATGCAATATGGGTTATTGTTGATCGTCTTACCAAGTCAGCACATTTTCTTGCTATAAGAGAAGATCTACCCCTAGAACGTCTAGCAAGACTATATATTAATGAAGTTGTGAGACTTCATGGAGTACCCCTATCAATTGTTTCTGATCGTGATCCCCGTTTTACTTCAAGATTTTGGAAAAGTCTTCAGAAATCCCTGGATACTGAACTTCATTTGAGCACTTCTTACCACCCTCAAACAGATGGACAATCAGAATGGACTATTCAGACCTTAGAAGACATGTTGAGATCTTGCTCACTTGACTTTCAGGGTATGTGGGATCAATATTTACCACTGGTAGAATTTTCCTATAACAATAGCTTCTATTCGAGTATTCAGATGGCACCATATGAAGCGTTATACGGAAAGAGATGTCGTACACCAACCTTTTGGGATGACGTTGTTGAAAGAAAACTTGTAGGCCCGTAACAAGTGGAGGAAATGGTGGAAAAGGTGAAGGTAATCCAAAATCACATCAAATCAGCTCAAATTAGGCAGAAGAGCTATGCCGATAATCGAAGGAAGGATTTGGAATTTCAAGTCGGTGATCATGTTTTCCAGAAGGTATCTCCATGGAAGGGAGTCATACGTTTTGGTAAGAAAGGTAAATTGAGTCCCAGGTACATCGGACCTTTCGAAATTCTAGAACGAATTGGGTCTGTAGCTTACCGATTGGCAATGCCGCCAAGTCTCTCTAAAGTTCACGATTTGTTCCACGTATCTCTGTTGAGGAAATACATGCCTGACCCAACGCATGTACTCACCTATGAAGAATTAGAACTGGAACTCGATCTGTCTTATTGCAAAGAGCCCGTCAAGATTCTTGATACGAGAGAACAAGTGCTGAGAAACCGGACGACGCGTCTGGTAAAAGTTTTGTGGAGAAACCATAAGATGGAAGAGGCAACGTGGGAACCCGAGGAACTTATGATGAAGAATCACCCGAGTCTTTTCATGTGATAAGTATTCTAGAAATTTCGAGGACGAAATTATTTGAAGGAGGGGAGAATGTAACACCCCAAGCTTCTACGGTACACTTCTCTTTGAATAATGTGATAGCGTGTGTTGTACGCAACACTGAGTTCTAACACACCATAACCAATCAAACTAGCCGTTATGAATAGTAATAACTACTTTTTGAAATTATATATATTTTATATTTTAAAATGGACTTCATTTTTGGATTTGGAATATCGAATTTAGCCTAAGGTGAAATTTTGGTACTTTTCGGATAACTTTCATATTTTGATGAATAGTGAAAATTACTAAATTTTAATTAAAAACAACTTTTTTAATCAAAATAATAAATAGTGATAAATTATGAATTTGAGTGGTTTTAAATTATATTTAGAATATATTTTTACCATTTAATATAATTTTGGTCATTGGACATAATTTTACAATTAAACCGAACATAAACAAGTGTCAATCTTTTGATAGTTATTATCTCTTAAAAACACGCTTTTTGTTTTGACAGCGGGAATTAATTTTAAATTAATTTCTGTCACTTATGTGTTTTGAATTTAGAAAAATGGATTCCATATTTGGAATCATGATGTTCAAATTTCGTAAATAGGTAACTTTTATTTTTAGACATTTTGAATAATTACTGCGGTAAATATTTTATTTACCATGGTTAAGGGTAAATCCGGTAAATAAGGGTTAAAAAATAATATTATAATAATAATAAATTACCCTAAAACGTGTCCTAGCCTTATTGGTTGATACATGTTCGACCATAGACATCTTTGGGTCGATTTTGGGACCCCATGGTGCCACTTGTAGGTGATAGGGACACTTTTTTTTAATTAAGTTAAAATGAATACAAAAATGACACAAGCATATATCTTTTAGAAAAACAATTTTTACATAGGGTTATATATGTTGTATTTTAGATTATAAATATTCATTATAAATATAAAAATATTTCCTACATAATGATATTTTATTTATAATTTTTAGACATTAAATAATTTATTTTATTTATGACAAAATGATGATGCAGTAATTACTAAAATAGTGAAAAATTAAATTAATTGATATTATAAATACCCAAATAAATATAATATGAAACTTTTAATGAATTAAACTAATTTTTTAGGATAATATGATATATTAGGATTGATTTAATTTACTTTGTTAGAAGTAATAAATCTGTTATGAGTTTCAAAAAAATCAACTATTGAATAGTGTCAAAATTGACATAAAAGAGTTCTTAAAACAAATATTATATTATTAATTGATATGAAATTCCTAGAAATCTAAGGTTCGGCCAAGATACTTATATCATGATAGGTTCATCATTAATGGACCACTTGGGGGTCGCTTGGATGTATATAGTAAGTTTATTAACCATATTATATAAAAATACGAAGAGACATTGTAAAAGTGAAACAAATTAACTTAG
The DNA here is from genome assembly GCA_963277665.1 of Viscum album. Classification (NCBI taxonomy): domain Eukaryota; kingdom Viridiplantae; phylum Streptophyta; class Magnoliopsida; order Santalales; family Viscaceae; genus Viscum; species Viscum album. The sequence continues at coordinate 1,468,478,671 of OY728143.1, forward strand.
AGTTAATACTTAAAGATAAGGTTAATATAAGAACCCAAACCTGTCTAAATTCTATTGGTTGAGTTGTTTTCGACCCATCGCCACCTTAACCTTTAAATAATCAACTTTTGAGCCATTATAAACCGAATATGAATTTATTATAAATTAATATTTATAGCTTTTCCAAAGGTGCCCCTCACCCCTCTTATAAAAGGGCACTCCTCCTTCTCATTTCTTCACACCTTCAAAGCCTTTTGGTTCGGCCAAACTCTGCCCAAATACTCTCCCAACTTCCCTCACTAAAATCTAGAGGCATTAGTTTGATCAGAAAGCCAACCTAAGGAGCCCTTTTGATCAAATCAAAAGGAAGAACCCGAAGAAGATGTAATGATTTCACCACCCTTTTCCAAGTTCATTTCTTCTTCCACTTATTCTTTCTTTATTGTTACCATTCTAAAATAATAACTCCAGTATCATATATATACTGTGATGTTATTATAAATATGGTACAACCATATTCAGTATTCTATCCACCCTTTGAATAACATGTCACCATACGTGCGTACGTACGGCTTACCGTCTCCACGTCGTGGTGTAATTGTTATTCAATATAATATTATTTGGATGGGTATAATAATGATGTGTAACTCATGTAAATAATAAATATAACATGTTAATTATTCTGTATATATGATATAACATCCATTTATATATTATTTTAATATCAAAAGAATGATATTGTCGCTCGTGCGTACGTACGGACTACCGTCTCCACGAACGCGATAAGATTCATTCTCTATCGTATCCATTCAAGTATAATTATCAGTTGATGATTTAAAAATGATGTTTAAGGACTTGATATCATTATGGATATGAATAATATACAACCTATTCATTACAAACATGGCTTACGTAACAAAACATATAAAACAAAACAAGTAAGTTAACACCCGAAACAACGATAATACTAAGATATTATTATCAAATCAATATTAAAAGATCATATATGATATCATATTAATATATATGATTATTGTATAATTTAATAACAATTATTTTACCATTATACAGGAAGTTAACCTACCCCAACCAAGGAAAAGTACAAGGTAAGGGTTATTTCACAATGTCTTCATTATCCGAGGTTGTTTATATGTAATAATCTACTGGGATCTCTTTATCATCCACATCCATGTTTCTTCAAAATGTATTTCAAAACATTTTTATTATTTAAAAGAATATGGGTTAAAGTCATTTATACCCTTGTTTGACTTTTTATAAGAGGAATCTTTCCGTCGTTTTCAAAACAAGGTCCCTTTTAACCTTTTCGACATAATTAAGGTAAGAATGTTTTTTTAACTTATACGGCGAGTGCGGTTATTTTCTTCCGTTATAGAATCTTCAATGTTTTCCTTACAAGATAATAAGAATATTTTCAAGAAAATGTTTTATTTTATATGGCTCTTAAATGATTTCAAAAATAGAAAGAGATATTTCTCTAAAAAGAGTTTTGATTTCATCTATGTCAACATCCTTTGATGAATTTTACGCTTATTTGAAGTTGATTTATTATGATACAAAACTTCTATATTGTATTGAAGGTTTTGTGATATGTTTGACTGTGGATGTGCTATTTTTATACCATTCATAGTTTATGGTGAAATTATTGACATTTCGTATGCTATTTTTAATACGAATGTTTATGTTATGTTTAAACCTTTTCATATGGGAATACATTGGACTTAATATGTGACGGGTGGAGCCCGCTATAGCTCCTCGATGCATCGGTAGGTCTCATGAGACAAACTAGTGTCTTGGCACAAGGCCTTGGCAAAATCTTATTTGTAGTCTTGGCACGAGGCTTTGGCTATGTGGTTATGATAGTCTGGCATTATGCATTTCAACATTATGAAAGTGGTTAGTGATTTTGCATGTGATTATTCGATTAGTAGAATATCCATGTGAATGAGTAAATGGCATTATTTCATTTTATTTATGCCATACAATGTTGAAAGTTCAAGTTTGAAAGGCTTTTGTTTTAGTTATAAATTGCCTTAAATGTTTATTCTTATTTATGAAAGTTTCCGCTATATTGTTATCCTTACTGGGCTTTTGAGCTCACCCCTTTTCTATGTTTTATTTTTCCCAGGAAGTGAAGAAGTAAATTATGAATGACCTGCAGGGATATTATGTGGGGATATGAGTGTGGATTATGGAGACATTATGTTGTTGTAGTAGTTTTTCATTTTATGATGTAATGTAAAACTTATGAATATATCTAGTGTTTCCAAGGCTACTAAACCAATCGGTATTTCGAGATTTGATCATTCTTGTGATCATTCCAATGTTATGTAATAATGCACCGACTCTGGGTAACTAGGGTCAGGGCGTTACAGTTGGTATCAGAGGAAGTTTAGTACAAACCTTGGAAGCTAGATTTAGATAAACTCTGATTAGAGCATGTAGACCTAAGATGAACTTTGAGGATTAGTATAGAAGAACTTCCTAGAATTTTGGTATTGTAGAGATTTTGTGAGTTTTCCGAGCAATACATCCCTGTCTGGATACGAGCAGGTAGAGGCGGCTCTGGCACAGATGTACCTAGGGGTAAAACCCGCAAACACCGCTTTGAGCTAGACTCGAACGGGAACTGGTGCACGACAACGGGCCTTGCTGCACTCTTGGTTACGACACTCCCGGGGGATATGCTTAGGATAACTCTCATTTTCTTTACAAATCATTATGAAGGGTTTATGAGTATATACTTCCTCAAAGAAAACATTTTTATGATTATGGATTATATCCATAAATAGTTCAATTTATGTTAAGTGTTTTATAAGTATGAGATTATGTATTTTGATTCATAAACTGATCTAGTTTATGCCATTGTTTAGAAATGGCGCCTAGTGGAAGAAATGGAAACCGTATCAATGCATGCACTCCATGTAGGGATTTCCATCCTACTCAAGATAATTATAGTGGGGCTGGTGATGCAACTGGTGCCGATCAGCTAATCACCATACTGGGACAACTTACTCAGGTTATGAATAATAACCTTACCCGTATGGAGCACCCTGATCCATAGTGTGGAGGATCAATGTTAGATTGATTCATGAGGCAACAACCACCAACATTCAATGGGAGTACAAATCCCTTAGTAGCCGAGCAATGGATAAATTCCCTAGAGAAAATATTTCAGGCTTTGGGGAGCAGTGAAAGGGAAAAAGTTATCATGGCAGTTTACCGCCTCACTGGAGATGTTGATCAATGGTGGTCATTGATTCAAAATACGAAGGAAGATGATGAAGTATCAAATATGGAATAGAGGGAGTTCAAAGATCTGTTTTTAGAAAAATACTTTCCTCGCGACCATCGAGCAGATATGGAAAGGCAATTTCTGAGTTTGAGACAGAAGGAGGATGAGAATGTCACAAAGTAAGAGGCTAACTTTACAAGGTTAGCAAGGTATGCTGGAGATTATATACGTAACCCAAGAAGTAATATTGATCGTTTCTTTGATGGGTTAAAACCATTTCTCCGTCGAGCATTAGTCTCACAATCCTTTTCATCATACGAAGACATTGTCTCATGTGCTATCAAGACCGAAAATGAATTCTCTAAGTCTTACGAATTTAAAGAAAATCAAGAGAAGAAGAGACCTGCTGATCAATCTGGGAATGGAAATATGGGGAAGAAGGGAAAGGTTGAATATCCATCACGTGGTAAATGCGGGAAGAAACATCCTGGTACTTGCTTGAAGGGAATGGGAGTCTGTTACATGTGTGGTGAAAAAGGCCACCAAGCTCGTGATTGCAAGGGGAAGAAGGAAGCTACCAACGTTCAGTGCTACAATTGCAGGGAGATGGGGCATTATGCAAATTCATGTCCTAAGCGTCAGGAGAACTTACCTCAGAAAAGGCCAAGGGATCAAGGCCAAGCTTATGCTATCACTACTGCTGAGGTAGAATCTCCGAAAGACGTGGTGCCAAGTAATTTAATGGTTTCCTCAAGTTTAGAAAATGCATTATTTGATTCTGGATCATCGCATTGTTTCATATCTTCCTAGTTTGCTAAGAAAATTAGATATTTACAATTTGATTTAACAAGGGAGTTGTCAGTTAAAACTCCTAAGGGAAGTATCATTGCAACAAAGTTTTGTGAATCAGTCCCCATTAGAGCACATAAACGTTCTTTATCCGCTGATCTTGTCGTCATACCTATGATTGAGTTTGATATAATCCTCGGTATGGACTGGCTTTCGGACTATGATGCAAAGATTTATTTTAAGAAGAAAGAGGTTACGATTCTTGATGATAGTGATAAGGAACACCTTATTTTTAGAGCAGAATCGTCACCACCTAATTATTATTTAGATCCACCCCCAGTAGCTCAACTTAATTCAATTATTGGGGAGGAAGAGAATTAAATAACTGTCGGTAAGGAAAGGAATGTTCAAATAGAGGATGTACCTATTGTGAAAGAATTTGTAGATGTATTTCCGGAAGATTTACCTGGACATCCTCCAGAACGAGAAGTTGAGTTTTCCATTGATTTGATTCCTGGATCAAGGCCTATATCGAAGACCCCTTATAGAATGGCCACTGTAGAATTAGTTGAACTAAAGAAACAACTAGAGTAATTGAGTAATAAAGGATTTATTCGCCCTAGTGTTTCTCCATGGGGAACCCCTGTTCTTTTTGTTAAAAAGAAAGATGGATCTATGAGGTTATTTATCGACTACAGGGAGATCAATGCTATAACGATAAAGAACAAGTATCCCCTACCTCGCATTGATGATTTATTTGACCAACTGCATGGAGCTCAATACTTTTCAAAGATTGACCTTCGATCTGGATACCATCAGTTGTGTGTGAAGAAGAAAGACATTCCGAAGAAAACATTTCGAACCAGGTACGGGCATTACGAGTTTACTGTAATGCCTTTTGGATTGACTAATGCACCCTCTGTATTCATGGATCTGATGAATAGAGTTTTCAAGGAGTATCTCGATGCATTTGTGGTGTTATTTATTGATGATATCTTGGTATACTCCAAAAGCTACGAAGATCATGAAAATCACTTGCGCATTATCTTGAAGACTCTGAGGAGGCATGAATTATATGGGATGTTTAGCAAGTGTGAATTCTGGATTCAGGAGATTTCTTTTCTTGGCCATATTGTCTCTAAAGATGGAATCTCTGTTGATCCTTCTAAGACCAAGGCAATCCAAGAATGGCCAGCACCTACGAGCATAACTGAGGTACGTAGTTTTATTGGTTTGGCAGGTTATTATCGACGTTTCGTCCAGAATTTTGCCCGATTGGCTAACCCATTAATGAAGCTCACACGTAAAGGGGTTAAATTTGTTTGGACAAAAGAGTGTGAAGAATGTTTTGAAGAACTGAAGATAAGATTAGTCAATCCTCCTATATTGACTCTACCATCGGGGAATGATGGGTTCGTTATTTATAGTGATGCATCAAAGAAAGGACTTGGTTGTGTCCTTATGCAGAATGATAGAGTTATTGCCTATGCATCACAACAGTTGAAAATTCATGAACAAAACTATCCTACTCATGATATCGAGTTAGCAGCTATGATCTTTTCTTTGAAGATATGGAGGCACTACCTCTATGGTGATAAATGTGAGATTTATACTGATCACAAGAGTTTGAAGTATATTTTCTCACAAAAAGAACTCAACATGAGGCAAAGGAGATGGCTTGAATTACTCAAGTATTATGATTTAACGATACACTACCACCCGAGGAAAGCAAACAAGGTGGCAGATGCATTGAGTAGAAAAGACCATGGAGTTTTGAACAATATGAGAATTGAAAGGGATCCAATTTTCATGGATCTAGTAAATATGGACATGGGAATAACCAGGGAAGGTGAAACATCAATGCTTTTTCAAATGGTTGCCAAACCATCTTTACTAGAAAGGATTAAGAGTTCTCAGACCGATGATGAAGAATTTAAAAAGAAGATTAATGCTATGAATGATGGGAGATTGAGAGACTTTGTTTATGAGGATGGAATTTTGAAATTTGGGAAGAGACTTTGTGTTCCCGATATACCTGATCTAAAAAGGGAATTTCTGGATGATGCTCATAGTTCCAATTTCTCTATACACCCTGGGAGCACCAAAATGTATAGAGATTTGAAGGAACATTTTTGGTGGGACAACATGAAGAGGGAGATTTCTGATTTTGTGTCAAGATGTATGGTTTGTCAGCAAGTGAAAGCTGGAAGGCAACAGCCTGGAAGATTCATGCAACCGCTTCCCATACCGGAGTGGAAATGGGAAAATATTACGATGGACTTTGTCATGGGGCTACCAAAGACTTCTAGAAGGAACGATGCAATATGGGTTATTGTTGATCGTCTTACCAAGTGAGCACATTTTCTTGCTATAAGAGAAGATCTACCCCTAGAACGTCTAGCAAGACTATATATTAATGATGTTGTGAGACTTCATGGAGTACCCCTATCAATTTTTTCTGATCGTGATCCCCGTTTTACTTCAAGATTTTGGAAAAGTCTTCAGAAATACCTGGATACTGAACTTCATTTGAGCACTGCTTACCACCCTCAGACAGATGGACAATCAGAACGGACTATTCAGACCTTAGAAGACATGTTGAGATCTTTCTCACTTGACTTTCAGGGTATGTGGGATCAATATTTACCACTGGTAGAATTTTCCTATGACAATAGCTTCCATTCGAGTATTCAGATGGCACCATATGAAGCGTTATACAGAAAGAGATGTCGTACACCAACCTGTTGGGATGACGTTGGTGAAAGAAAACTTGTAGGCCCAGAACTGGTGGAGGAAATGGTGGAAAAGGTGAAGGTAATCCAAAATCACATCAAAGCAGCTCAAAGTAGGCAGAAGAGCTATGCCGATAATCGAAGGAAGGATTTGGAATTTCAAGTCGGTGATCATGTTTTCCAGAAGGTATCTCCATGGAAGGGAGTCATACGTTTTGGTAAGAAAGGTAAATTGAGTCCCAGGTACATCGGACCTTTCGAAATTCTAGAACGAATTGGGGCTGTAGCTTACCGATTGGCAATGCCGCCAAGTCTCTCTAAAGTTCACGATGTGTTCCACGTATCTCTGTTGAGGAAATACATGCCTGACCCAACGCATGTACTCACCTATGAAGAATTAGAACTGGAACCCGATCTGTCTTATTGCGAAGAGCCCGTCAAGATTCTTGATACGAGAGAACAAGTGCTGAGAAACCGGACGACGCGTCTGGTAAAAGTTTTGTGGAGAAACCATAAGATGGAAGAGGCAACGTGGGAACCCGAGGAACTTATGATGAAGAATCACCCGAGTCTTTTCATGTGATAAGTATTCTAGAAATTTTTAGGACGAAATTATTTGAAGGAGGGGAGAATGTAACACCCCAAGCTTCTATGGTACGCTTCTCTTTGAATAATGTGATAGCGTGTGTTGTACGCAACACTGAGTTCTAACACACCATAACCAATCAAACTAGCCGTTATGAATAGTAATAACTACCTTTTGAAATTATATATATTTTATATTTTAAAATGGACTTCATTTTTGCATTCGGAATATCGAATTTAGCCTAAGGTGAAATTTTGGTACTTTTCGGATAACTTTCATATTTTGATGAATAGTGAAAATTACTAAATTTTAATTAAAAACAACTTTTTTAATCAAAATAATAAATAGTGATAAATTATGAATTTGAGTGGTTTTAAAGTATATTTAGAATATATTTTTACCATTTAATATAAATTTGGTCATTGGACATAATTTTACAATTAAACCGAACATAAACAAGTGTCAATCTTTTGATAGTTATTATCTCTTAAAAACACGCTTTTTGTTTTGACAGCGGGAATTAATTTTAAATTAATTTCTGCCACTTCTATGTTTTGAATTTAGAAAAATGAATTCCATATTTGGAATCAGGATGTTCAAATTTTTTAAATAGGTAACTTTTATTTTTAGACATTTTGAATAATTACTGCGGTAAATATTTTATTTACCATGGTTAAGGGTAAATCCGGTAAATAAGGGTTAAAAAATAATATTATAATAATACTAAATTACCCTAAAACGTGTACTAGTCTTATTGGTTGATACATGTTCGACCATAGACATCTTTGGGTCGATTTTGGGACCCCATGGTGCCACTTGTAGGTGATAGAGACACTTTTTTTTAATTAAGTTAAAATGAATACAAAAATGACACAAGCATATATCTTTTAGCAAAACAATTTTTACATAGTGTTATATATGTTGGATTTTAGATTATAAATATTCATTAGAAAGATAAAAATATTTCCTACATAATGATATTTTATTTATATTTTTTAGACATTAAATAATTTATTTTATTTATGACAAAATGATGATGCATTAATTACTAAAATAGTGAAAAATTAAATTAATTGATATTATAAATACCCAAATAAATATAATATGAAACTTTTAATGAATTAAACTAATTTTATAGGATAATATGATATATTAGGATTGATTTAATTTACTTCTTTCGAATTAATCAATCTGTTATGAGTTTCAGAAAAATCAACTATTGAATAGTGTCAAAATTGACATAAAAGAGTTCTTAAAACAAATATTATATTATTAATTGATATTAAATTCCTAGAAATCTAAGGTTCGGCCAAGAGACTTATATCATGATAGGTTCATCATTAATGGACCACTTGGGGGTCTCTTGGATGTATATAGTATGTTTATTAACCATATTATATAAAAATACGAAGAGACATTGTAAAAGTGAAACTAATTAACTTAGAGTTAATACTTAAAGATAAGGTTAATATAAGTACCCAAACCTATCTAAATTCTATTGGTTGAGTTGTTTTCGACCAATCCCCACCTTAACCTTTAAATAATCAACTTTGGTGCCATTAGAAACCGAATATGAATTTATTATAAATTAATATTTCTAGCTTTTCCAAAGGTGCCCCTCACCCCTCTTATAAAAGGGCACTCTTCCTTCTCATTTCTTCACACCTTAAAAGCCTTTTGGTTCGGCCAAACTCTGTCAAAATACTCTACCAACTTCCCTCACTACAACCTAGAGGCCTTAGTTTGATCATAAAGCCAACCTAAGGATCCCTTTTGATCAAATCAAAAGGAAGAACCCGAAGAAGAGGTAATGATTTCACCACCCTTTTCCAAGTTCATTTCTTCTTCCACTTCTTCTTTCTTTGTTGTTACCATTATAAAATAATAACTCCAGTATCATATATATACTGTGATGTTATTATAAATATGGTACAACCATATTCAGTATTCTATCCACCCTTTGAATAACATGTCACAATACGTGCGTACGTACGGCTTACCGTCTCCACGTCGTGGTGTAATTGTTATTCAATATAATATTATTTGGATGGGTATAATAATGATGTGTAACTCATGTAAATAATAAATATAACATGTTAATTATTCTGTATATATGAGATAACATCCATTTATATATTATTTTAATATCAAAAGAATGATATTGTCGCTCGTGCGTACGTACGGACTACCGTCTCCACGAACGCGATAAGCTTCATTCTCTATCGTATCCATTCAAGTATAATTATCATTTGATGATTTAAAAAGGATGTTTAAGGACTTGATAAAATTATGGATATGAATAATATACAACCTATTCATTACAAACATGGCTTACGTAACAAAACATATAAAAGAAAACAAGTAAGTTAACACCCGAAACAACGATAATACTAAGATATTATTATCAAATCAATATTAAAAGATCATATATGATATCATATTAATATATATGATTCTTGTATAATTTAATAACAATTATTTCACCATTATACAGGAATTTAACCTACCTCAACCAAGGAAAAGTACAAGGTAAGGGTTATTTCACAATCTCTTCATTATCCGAGGTTGTTTATATGTAATAATCTACTGGGATCTCTTTATCATCCACATCCATGTTTCTTCAAAATGTATTTCAAAACATTTTTATTATTTACAAGAATATGGGTTAAAGTAATTTATACCCTTGTTTGACTTTTTATAAGAGGAATCTTTCCGTCATTTTCAAAACAAGGTCCTTTTTAACCTTTTCGACAGAATTAAGGTAAGAATGTTTTTTTAACTTATACGGCGAGTGCGGTTATTTTCCGCCATTATAGAATCTTCAAAGTTTTCCTTACATGCTTAAAAGAATATTTTCAAGAAAATGTTTTATTTTATATGGCTCTTAAATGATTTCAAAAATAGAAAGAGATATTTCTCTAAAAAGAGTTTTTATTTCATCTATGTCAACATCCTTTGATGGATTTTATGCTTATTTGAAGTTGATTTATTATGATACAAAACTTCTATATTGTATTGAAGGTTTTGTTATATGTTTGACTGTGGATGTGGTATTTTTATACCATTCATAGTTTATGGTGAAATTATTGACATTTCGTATGCTATTTTTAATACGAATGTTTATGTTATGTTTAAACCTTTTCATATGGGAATGCATTGGACTTAATATGTAACGGGTGGAGCCCGATATAGCTCCTCGATGCATCGGTAGGTCTCATGAGACAAACTAGTGTCTTGGCACAAGGCCTTGGAAAAATCTTATTTGTAGTCTTGGCACGAGGCCTTGGCTATGTGGTTATGATAGTCTGGCATTATGCATTCCAACATTATGAAAGTGGTTAGTGATTTTTCATGTGATTATTCGATTAGTAGAATATCCATGTGAATGAGTAAATGGCATTATTTCATTTTATTTATGCCATACAATGTTGAAAGTTCAAGTTTGAAAGGCTTTTGGTTTAGTTATACATTGCCTTAAATGTTTATTCTTATTTATGAAAGTTTCCGCTATGTTGTTATCCTTACTGGGCTTTTGAGCTCACCCCTTTTCTATGTTTTATTTTTCCCAGGAAGTGAAGAAGTAAATTATGAATGACCTGCAGGGATATTATGTGGGGATATGAGTGTGGATTATGGAGACATTATGTTGTTGTAGTAGTTTTTCATTTTATGATGTAATGTAAAACTTATGAATATATCTAGTGTTTCCAAGGCTACTAAACCAATCGGTCTTTCGAGATTTGATCTTTCTTGTGATCATGCCAATGTTATGTAATAATGCACCGACTCTGGGTAACTAGGGTCGGGGCGTTACAGCGGTCCACGGTTCACCACGCGGACCACCCCACTTTGCCCGGACCGGCAGAGCCGGTCCGGATATCTTTCCACGGGACCCGCGAGACGCGGGTCCCTGTCCACCGGCCGGGGTCACTGACCCCGGTCTTTCGCGTCACGCCGACTGGCAAGCCGGTCGGCTCGCGTGCCTCACCTCCTGCAGGCACCTGCCGATGAACACTGGATGCCCTGCCACCTCGCCAACTGCCTGAAGCCACAACCACCGCCGCTGCTGAATCCGAACCTCCGCACGCCGCCGTCAGAGCTCCGCCCTGCCGCCGGAAAAACTCCATTTTGACAGGAAAACTTCCGCAGGCCACCCGAGGCTCCCCGGAACTCAGATTTTCGATCCTAAAAATGCGTTGGGAAGATCTAATAAGCCTATTAACAACCACATACTTCACTCAAGAATCTGACAGAATAAAGACACTATATTTTCCATTGAAAGAGGGGTTCAGGTTTTAAAACTCAAAATAAACACCGCCTACCTGCGAGGGCGTAGCCCGGAGCTTTGCCGCACGTGCCACTACCGCACTCGCCGGTCGATGCCGCCTTGATCGGAGGAGGGAGGTGGAGGAGTATGGAAGTTCTCGGGTGAGGGGGGGGGGGTTCACCAGGGGAGAAGGAGGGGAAGAAGGAGTGTTTAAATAAAAAAATAATTATCCCTTTTAATTAAAAAAAATTCAACCCAATTTATATCCGCGTCTGAAACCCCCGACGCGGTCAAAGTTAGGTCGCATTTAGGGTAAACACCACGTTCCAAGCACTACGGGGGTCTCGAAATTTTAATCCGAGACCTCGTTCAAAAGTTATAAAACTTAACGTTTGAGGCCGCTAAATTACGAAAATTCCCCTGGGGCCATTTTCCACAGAAGGCTCGCGCCCGCAAAAATTACACCCCTCCCAGGGTAAAAGGCATGATCCAGACTCAATGCTGCCCTTAGTTTTCCAATCCAACCTACCTTTTAAGAGATGATTGAGTTTTACCATTAAACGAATAAATTAATTTTTTTATTTATCCGTTTAATGTTCTGTTAACGGGCGAGGGGTCCCAACGTCTCGCGCCGACATGCTTTATGTCGTTCCAAGGGTAAAAACCCAATTTTGGACCCATACGTGCACTCAGATTTCTGATCTGGAACTCTGTTTAGGGGTTATCCTATTTATTTTGTGTGACCAGTGTGAACACACTAAAACTTTAATTCCGGCCACACCGGGGCTCATAATCGCACGCCATCTGAAGGCACTACTCCGGAATAACATCAAGAAAAATCCCAAAGTATTTTATAGCAAAAACTGAGTTCTTACATCATTCCATCCTTCAAGATTTTCGACCTTGAAAAGTAAAACCAGGGAACAACTCAGGGTACTAATCCCACACCTGGCTCTCCCATACCCAGAAGAACTCTTGCACAGTCCTGCATCACCAAACACAGACTAAAGGATTTGATCTGTTCACGTGAGGTCTGCCCTTATCGATGATGTGAATAGGAGTACGCACACATATCCTCAGGTAAGCCATGCAGGAGACGTCGTGTCCCCACTCCAGACTTTGGGGGGGGGGGGGTTAGGGCAAGGCAGTAGACAACCTCGCCATCCCTTCGCATGGTCTCAAACGGCCCAAAGGACCTCGGGGCTAGCTCACCTCCCCGGTCGAACCTCTACGTCGCACGCTGTGACTGGAAATCACTATTCGAACTTGGGACAAGGCCCGATGATTCCCTCCTTCAGAATATCCATATGGTGAAACACCTAAGGATATGTGGTCACGCAAGGTTTCATAGTCAATGTCCCACAACCCAGACTCTCTTACAGTCTTGGAGAGCGAAGGAGTCGACACCATCGACTAAAGAAAAATGGTCCCATGCCATCTACCTTAACAACACAGGGTTACGCCGACGCCCCACACCACCCTGGTAACAACTCAAGCAAGGAGCAGGGAGAAAATCATTTCACACACTGAGTCTAACAACTCTACTATGAAAAGTAGAAGATTCGTAAAGCGTACCTCTTGTCACTTCATGCTCTGGAGGATCGTAGACATCCAAAGCTCGTGGCTATCTGTGGTCCCAACCGTCAACTCCGAGAGCCTAACATGGACCGCCTGGTGGTGATGGGAAAACCTCGTAAGGTCGTCCCCCACAGCCAGCTCCTTCTTCTCCTCTTCTAGCACCACTTCTCTAGCCACCACTCCATTCACGGCACTGCCTCTGCCGTGGCGGTGCACCTGCTACCTGCCCGATATTCTCAGCGTGCCTGGTCGGGCAGTCCCATTCCAGGTGACCTCGCTCATTGCAAGCATAACACTAAATCTCTCTGGGATGCACTGGTTCCCTCCAGTGCCACTGTGGTGTACGACCACGCCCCTGAGTCCGGTTATCAGAAATCCACATGCGTCAAGGTTCTGTTAGCTGATGCCCGCTAGTAGTGACAGATGTCTCGGCTCTGTCAAGCCTGCTGCCACCACCAACTGTAGAACGCGACAGAAAGATCTCTGTCACCAGCGCCTACTCTAGCACCCCGGCATAAGTGGAAATGCCCAAGGGTACTATGAAAACATGAATCTCTCTGCGGAGACCCTGATCGAACTTCCACGCTCGGAAGTTGCCATCGTGGACCAAGTACGGGTAAAAGCATACACGATCTGCAAAACTAGTCGCATACTCGGTCACCGTCATCCCTCCCTGCCGAAACTATAGGAGCTTCTGGATCTGAACGGAGCGTAAGCAGGAGGGGTAAAACTCATCATGAAACAGAAGCTGAACGTCGCCCCACGAAAGTGACGACTCATCGAGTAACTGAGTCACCAGACTCCACCAACGCCCAGCTACTCCATGGAAAAGGCTAGTGGCCGAAGCCACCATAAGATCTATCGGCGTCCGCACAAGCCTGAAAAGGCGAACCACTGTCCCAAGCCAAACCTCTACTGCCTGAGGTTTTGGATCACCAATAAACCTCAGTAGTCTCTGACGCTGGAACTCACGGAGTGTGCTCAACCTGCGCTCAAGCTCAGTCTGCTCTGCTGAAGCTGTCTGCTGCTCACCAGGTGGGGGTGCTACTATCGGCCCACCCAGATAAAGGGACTCGCATGATGGGTCCTGGACTGAGACCTCATCGCTCACAGGGTCTTCGTCACGAACCAAAGCTAGTATCCTGGCTGGCTGTCTTCACGGATACATCCTGAATGTTATCATGGAGTGCCGTGATCAGATGAGCATATATGTATATAACAATAACAACAATGGGGAGCTGAATCAAGAAGGACAGTCAAAGACTCAATCTTATGTGATGCACAATCCAATTTTCCCTGCAACAAGTGTCTCAACATACCGAGTCAACAAGTGGGTTATCAGGGTCCTGGTGAATGGCTACGTCGGCCGCCACACCATCGCTGGACTCCCTGGCCTGAGAGCCGCTCTCGAGACACGTTGACAATGTTTCCCTAGATCCCAACCAATTTCTTTTTAGGGACGTCCGAACAATGTCCCAAGGAACGAACCACCTTTGATACCACTTTGTCACGACCCGACCCTACCCGGGCTCGAGCCGCAACTACCCCAAGCCCGCCTCTATAGGCCAGGGGCTGGAAACAAGCGCCGAAGGCTAAACAACTCGGGGAGGCCTTTTCCTAAGTGCCTGCACACATACACATAGACCACTCAATGCAAAAGTGCAGAGTAAAAAGAAAAGTAAAGTACTAACTACTATAAATAAACTACAAAGTGCATCGACCTCTAAACAGTACAAAGAAAGTGATGAAGGTAAACTGAAAAGAAGGGGGAAAAACACGCACCCAACTAGTAAAGTTCCATAACCCGACAATACGTAAAAAAAAGTAAAACAGCTGGGAGAGTCCCACACCTGGAACCCGACTACGACCACTGTACGCGGTCCAAGCTCCCGAAATCCTAAGCTCCTCTGACGTCACTATTTACTTGTCCGTCGTCTGCAAGGGCACACCAAGTGTGGGCAAAGCCCAAGCAGGGGTGAGTATAAAAATAATCAGTAGGATGCCCCGAAGGCTCAAGGGAGCAAAAAAGGAGGTACTAAAGAGGTGAGAAGTAGATCGAATAGGGAAAAGTAAAGGAGTATAACCGAGAGTGTAGTAAAGAGTACAGGTCAACCCAACAAGAGGAAGGAAGTAGACTCGTCCAAACACAAGGAGCTAGAAGTAGTGATAAGATGAACTTCTCATCGAGTCATAGATACCTATAGTAGGAGAGTAGACTCATCCAACCACGAGAATCTAGACACGGAAAGCACACATCATACCCCACGCTTCTTCGCCTCTCCTGGAAGGAGAGTAACCAAACCTAAGGAGTGGGTACTGTAACAAGGTATATACATATCCATACGCTCAAATAAAAAACCCGAAAAAGATCATAAGGGGATCTCCATCCCGTAGGTCAGCCCAAGAAAGATAAGTAGCCAACGGTCCCAGAAGTAAACACCATTGATTCCCAGTATCCTATACGTCTAACCCGAACTGCAAGTCAAGGGGCTCAAATCACCGCACCTCAACACTATCCACTTTGGGCGGCACTGACTCACCCGCACGGTTTTAGGTCACGTCACAAGGACGCGTCTCGGTGGGGAAATCACCCCTCGTTCTTGAGAGTTCTAGGGAAAGTCAAACTACATCTCGTCACTGTCATACAGTCGAGAAGTCTTCTCAAAGTCAAAGCTATCACATCACTAACCCATACAAACAAGGGTCCCGCTCTGATAGTCATGGAGAAAAGCCATAGACTAGCCTAGAAGAAATTAATGAGTCTGAAAGAAGTCGTTGGGCGACCCACTGCCCAGTCTCTGCTGGAGGGTAGACCATAAGAGGTCGTCGGGTGACCCACTGCCCAGTCTCTGCTGGAGGGTAGACCCTAAGAGGTAGTCGGGTGACCCACTGCCCAGTCTCTGCTGGAGGGTAGACCCTAAGAGGTCCTCGGGTGACCCACTGCCCAGTCTCTGCTGGAGGGTAGACCCTAAGAGGTCGACAGGAGACCCACTGTCCAACCCTGCTGGAGGGTAGACCTGGAATAAGTCGACAGGTGACCCATTGCCTAGTCTCTGCTGGAGGGTAAACCTGGAAGAAGTCGACAGGTGACCCACTGCCCTGCCCTGCTGGAGGGTAGACCTGGAATAAGTCGACAGGCGACCCACTGCCCAGTCTCTGCTGGAGGGTAGACCTGGAAGAAGTCGACAGACGACCCACCGCCCAGTCTCTGCTGGAGGGTAGACCTGGAAGAAGTCGACATGCGACCCACTGCTCAGCCCTGCTGGAGGGTAGACCTGGAATAAGTCATTGGGTGACCCACTACCCAGTCACTACTGGAGGGTAAACCCAAAGAAGTCGATGAGAAACCCACTTCCCAGTCTCTAATGGAGGGTAAACCTGGAACTACTCTGGCTATCCCTATTGGATGGTACAACACTAGTCAACAGAACATAGAGTGGGTATCACACAACCACCCAACTCCAGAACAAAACACCTAGAAGAGATTCAGTGCCCGTGTAGTGTTGGTCATGCTGATACCTAGAGGTCTGCCTAGGGAAACACGAAGGGACGTGATACTGAAAGCCCACCCAGCTAAAGGTAAAAAAGGGGAACCCAAACAACTCTGCCGATCACACCATTGAGAACAGAACCGGGGGAAACCACTCAACCCTGCTGGTCTAAACCATTGTGAACAAAGGGACCCTCTACGTCATGAGAGATCAAAGGAATGTAAAGCAGAACACGACACACACAAGGATTTTCTTCTAAACACAGCAAGAAGAATCGCCACCAGAGCACCTCTCATGATTCCACATTTAATAAGATCTCAGATGAGACTCCACACATCTAAATAGATCGCACTGTTTTAATCCTTGTGAAAAAACATGAGAGATAGACTATTTACTCGCCTCCAATGGATATCCGACGGAAAATTCGTCCAACACCGCTTTACGCCTGAACAACATCCCGTGGTGCCGAGCCTCGGCCCTGAAAACAGTCGGACGCATCACACCATTTCGATACCCTCGAAAAAACACGTCAAATTGACTATTTACTTGCATGGAACGGATATCCGGAGAAAAAGATGCATATTTCCATACCGCACACAAGCGGTGCTACGTGGGGCCCACATCCCAGTCCCGAAGCACTACGAATAGATCGCACCATTACGATCCTCTCCAAAAAGTACACAAGATTGACTATCCACTTATCTGAGACGGACACCCGGTGATAGAGATAGAAATCATCGTCAACTCCCAAAACGGCCCTCGTGGGGTCTACACCATCGTGCAGAATTTCAGTAGGTGGATTTCACCATTACAATGCCCTTGGAAAAATACCCAAAAACGACTGCTCGCACGCCCCGAACTGACGTTCGATGAAAAGCTTCCAAACGCTGCTCGCAGCTTAAAATACGGGCCATGGGGACCATGCCTCAACTCCGGTTTCAATTCCCGAAACCGTACTAGAAATCTTCGTCTTGACTCCAGTGTCTCAACGCCGTAGACGGCATCAAAAATGGACTCCGGATGTGTCTGCGCTGGCCAAAACAAGAACTCCCGAAAAAACGCAAAACCACTTAACATACGTGTCGTGCCACCGAGCACCTCGTCTCAGGAATTAAAAATTCCTGAGACCATTTCAAAATGTCCGTCTCGATCCAAGGAATGCATCGCCACTGACAGCATGCGAATCCGATTTACGGTTTTAATTTCAGGGGCGTTTAAATATTAATTGACCGAAACGGGGTGGGCCGGGCCGGTTCGGCCGGCCAACCCTGTGCCTGAACCGGCGGTCCGCGGTTCACCGCGCGGACCGCCCCACTTCACCCGGACTGGCAGAGCCGGTTCGAATCTCTTTCCACGGGACCCGCGAGACACAGGTCCTTGTTGATTCTCCCTCAAATTTACCCAAGAGATGAAGGTAGAACGATCCTTGTAGTTTAGCTTGGGTTATCGAATCCTTAGAGACCTAAGAAGTACCTATAGACACGTACATTCTATGGATTGTTTTTGGATATGAAGTGGCCAACTTGGGTTTATTTTAGTTGGGTTTAATTTATCACTAATATTTTTATGTTAATTCAAATTAAGGTAATGAGTTGATCCTAGGTTATCGCTCGGGGTGGATTGGATGAATTTCTTTTTTTTAATAATTTCAATTTCTTATAATTGAGATGGGTTCATTTAAGAAGATCAAACATAATAATCACTTACTGGTTTAATGCCTACACACCGTAATAATGATCACCCATGCACTTGAAGGATCAAAGCATTGAACACTCCAAGGTAAAGGTTCGTATTAGCACTTGAAATGTGTGACCTTAAATTCAAGTAGGATGAAGATGTTTTAAAATCATCAAATAAAAATATCATTTAAAAGAAGTGATTAGCCATTAATGGAGTGAGAAATAACATCCAATATAGCCCCTTTATACTCCCTTGGATCAACCCATAAAATATTTATCCCTCCATTGATGACATGTCTTCAAAGGAAGCGGGAAGTAGACTTACGAGGGTGGAATTGAAGAAGTAAAAAAAACAACAACAAAAATCGATCACTCCACCGTTGTGTGATAAATATCACAAAGTATGGTGTGAATAAATTCACACCTTGAACCAACAGTATCAACGTGATATGTAGAACAACAGAATAAAAGTATAAGAAGAACTTTTATTAAGAAACTAGGATGAATTAAAACAACTTACATGTGAAGGAAGAATGTTACAAAGAGTAATTGGCAGTATAACATTAAGATGAAAACAAAGATCAAAGATCCTTAAATCCTCCAACAACACTACCTTAAATAGTCATTTTTGAGCCCTTGGGTCGATCCTCCAATAGTACAAGTCATCTCACTTGAGTATGGTAGGTTTAGGGTGGTGGAAAGTTTGTGGAAAGAAGACTTTCCACCCTTGACCCGAAAAGGCATCCAGCTTGCATCCACCAAACAGAGGTGCATGAAACACCTTCTAGATGGCCGAATTTGGGTGGACCATAGAATACTTAAATTAACTCCGAATGTTCCCTAACATCCTGTAAAATCTCAGCACAAAAGGAGTTATGGTTTTTGAGATATGGTTATATTGGTGGGCTCTTTTTCTGGGCCGCAGAATCTGGCCCAGAATATTATCTCTAACTTGGTCCGCCTAAATGACCACAATAGAGGCCTAATTAGCACTGGATCCTGCATAATTATTTGTTCCTCTATATTTATTAGAGCATCACATGAAATTTGGGATTCATTGGGCCTGTATGTTGGGTCCCACAGTCTCATCAGTGGGCTGGTGTCCAATCTGCCTTCTCAAGAATTGTTTCCTTTCATCACAAAATATCCCCATATTCTTCCATGAATTATCCATTGATCCCTGAATCAAACATGTTCATATTGAAGTTTATATCAACCTAACAAAATATCAAATTGAAATATGGATAATTATATTCCTTAAAATTAGATGAATCATTGGGTACTTTAAATGATGTTAAAAAATGTACCACATAATAGTGCATTTTAAGAAGGTATTACAATCATAATGTGAAATGATATTCAAAGTGAAAAATGCACTAAAATGGTGTTTATGAATAATAAAGAACATGAATATTATATACATTAACAATGAATATTAGCCTCATTTAGTGTCTAATCACACCACCCAACTTGAGTTTTGCTATTCCCGAGCAAAATATATCTCAACAGTATGAAATTCGAATTCCCTTTTCCAAAAACATTTTAATACACAATGATCACCAGAAACCCTTATACCAATCAATCATGAAACCCATCAAAATATTTTAATACAAGATAGTTTCATAAGTCGATCTCAATCCCAATCCCATTCCTTTGTTCAAATCCATTGCTATATTTCATCCAATATCAATTAAGTATGAGGATGTGTTGTGTATCACAATAGATATGGGGGTTCATCTTTATTCAAGGGGTAAATGACGGAAGCTCTAGGTGGAATCACATTTCAATATTAAGATTAGTATTCAAATTTTTTTGTATTATATATTTTTTTGGTTTTTTTTTTTGCAATTTTACCATGGTAATTGAAATTTCACTCAAAAGAGTCAACCCCTGTAGCGAGACTTTGATGATGACTCCCAAGCTCAAAGGCCTTAGGGCACCAAGTGAAGCCCACATACTTGGGCATCATATCGAGTTAACTTAGTCAAAAACAAATTCAAATTACCAAAAATAGAGATAAAATTACTAACTCTGGTCCAAACAACTATGGAGTCATGATCCCCAAGTGCCGAAAGCCACACATTAGGTCATTTCATTGCTCTACGCGCAAATTTATTGTTTTTTTATTATTTTGTTTATTGAATACTCATATTAAAACTAAAATGATCACCAAAACTATGCTATTTATTTGGGGGACCCCATGAACTCAAACTAATACCCCACTATCCAAAGGATGTGCATTGTGATCTTTTTTTTATTTGGATGAAAATATAAACGATGAAATATCACATTGGACAACCACACTTTTCAAAATCTATGCTCATGAAATTATATAAGGATTAAAATTAGAATCAGGGCATGCTAAATTATTTTATATTCAGTTTCAAAGTGTGCAATGTGTATTACCATGTTCAAAGTTAGAGGAATTCATCCTTCCATTTACACACATTTTTTTTCAAATCATTCATTTTTTTCACAAAAGCAATTTTTTTTATTTCATCTCCCCCCCCCCCCGAATTAAAACAACACTGTCCCCAGTGCTTGAAGAAATGAAAATTTAAAAGGAGTAGAGGCAGATAATGGAAGTTCAAAAAGGAAATTGAAAATGAGGATCATGGAATGAAGTCACCTTGTGGTTGAAGTTGAAATTCTTGCTGCTCCCTTTTAATCCTTTGATATCCGTGTCACTTGCAGAGTTCCCTAACAGAAAAAGGAAAAACAAAACAAAACAAAACAAAACAAAACAAAACAAAACAAAACAAAACAAAACAATATATATATATATATTTATATAATAAAGAAAATAAAATATAATTATATATATAAAAATTATAGAATAAGGAAGTACAAAAAGTCGTAGGTCAGTGGTAAGCGCGCACCCCTGTCTCCCTTCAGTCCCTGGTTCGAATCCCCGCAGCTTCGCCGGTTGTGAAGGGGTTTGACCCACGACCCACGATGTGTCCATTTTTTTTATTATTATTATATTATTATTATTTTTTTGTATTTTTATTTTAACATACAAACACATTAAAATAAAACAAACTGATGATACATTGTCTTCTTTTTAAATTTCTGGGTAAGGCATTACTCAAGGATCACACCACATGACAGAGATGAATATGATGCTCCCCTTTCATACCCATCCATACTCATAATAGAAGAACAGGTCAACAATCTATCTTTTTTAAAATATCAAAATGATTAATTAATCCTATTTAAAATATAAAGTTGATTAAAACAACAAAATGATTGGAAGCTTTAAAACCATGAGTTGCCTCCCATGCAACGCTTTGTTTAACGTCATTAGCCCGACATGGAAACCCTAACTTACCCAATACCAATTTTAAACATTTTAAGGACCCCATATTTCTCCATTTCCACTAGATTGAGATTGATTCTTTGTTTATAAATTTTTTCGTGTGCAAACCTATGTTCTATAATGAGTGGTAAAATCCAAAGAATATCAGAAATAGTTGATATAGTTTCTTTTTTAGACATTCCAAAGACATTAAGAATAATTACCTCTTTATTGGTTTCAAGATAATAAATTGTGAAAATTGGAAGTTTTTGGCTATCTCCAATGAATGGAAACTTGAGGGTGGATGGAAAGTCCTTTCGTTCAAGTTAATGTAGGCTAACACTTTCAGACATAGGTTGGGACTTTGAATCAAACTCAATTTCATTTTCAAAATTGCTCAATAGACTTGGTTCCTTTTGAATAGAATATTCAACCACAAAATTGGAAAGATCAATTTTAGGAATGGGTATGGACTCAATGTTTGTGATTTCTCTCAATGGTTCAATAGTTGGTGTTTTTGAAAATTCATCAAGGGAGTTATACTTAGAAGACTCAATCCATGATGTCAAATTCTCCTCTTTTGAATCCAAAAATTCAATTTCCTCCTGATTTAAAGACCCTTAAACAATTCCTTTACCCTCTTCATCTATCACAAATCCAAAGGTTGGTTCTTCAATAAATTCATGTGGGGTTTGTGGGAAACAAGAAACGTCACATAAGGTTATAGAAGGGAAAGTTGGTATAGGACTATGTTCCTCATATGTTTTAATGCTTTATAGTTCTAACCTCAATGATGAAACCTCAAAATTCAATTTATCCATTTGTTGACACAATTTCTCAAGTAATGGTTGTAGATCATGATGGGCTAGGGGTTGAGAAAGATGGTCTATTCCAGGTGGATAATTAAGATGTTGGAATTGCACAGGAGGATGTTCAGATTGGCTTTGTGTGGATTGAAACTCATTATATTTTGGGAAGTTTTGTGGATCATAGGATTAAAAACATTGTGCTTCATTAGGTTGTTGATGATCCCACAAGTAGAAATTAGGATGGTCATTGTACATCACACATGGGGTTGGGTGATCAAAGTAGGTATAGGTTTCCCATGTTTGGACTTGTTCAAAATTGAATTCCATAGGAGTGAGGGGGTGAGATCAGAGAAGGGGGATGAAAAAAAAGATGATAATGTGTAAGATAACTTACTTAGGTCCCCATAAATGACACAAAAATTTGATTCTCGCTCAAATTTACCCAAGATATGAAGGTAGAATGGTCCTTGTAGTTTAGCTTGGGTTATCGAATCCTCAGAGACCTAAGAAGTACCTACATACACGTACATTATATGGATTGTTTTTGGATATTAAGTGTCCAACTTGGGTTGATTTTACATGGGTTTAAGGTATCACTAATAGTTTTAAGTTAATTCAAATTAAGATAATGAGTTGATCCTAGGTTATCGCTCGGGGTGGATTGGATGAATTTCTTTTTTTAATTATTTTAATTTCTTATAATTAAGATGGGTTCATTTAAGAAGATCAAACATAATAATCAATTAATAGTTTAATTCCTACACACCCTAATACTAATCACCCATACACTTGAAGGATAAAAGCATTGATCACTCCAAGGTAAAGGTTTGTATTAACACTTGAAATGTTTGACCTTAAATTCAATAAAGATGAAGATGTTTTAAAATCATCAAATAAAAATCTCATTTAAAAGAAGTGATTAGACATTAATGGAGTGAGAAATAACATCCAATATATCCCCTTGATACTCCCTTGGATAAACCCATAAAATAGTTATCCCTCCATTGATGACATGTCTTCAACGGAAGCGGGAAGTAGACTTACGAGGATGGAATTAAAGAAGTAAAAAAAACAACAACATAAATCGATCACTCCACCGTTGTGTGATAAATATCACACAGTATGGTGTGAATAAATTCACAACTTGAACCAATAGTATCAACGTTATATGTAGAACAAAATAATAAGAGTATAAGTAGAACTTTTATTAAGAAACTAGGATGAATTAAAACAACTTACATGTGAAGGAAGAACGTTACAAATAGAAATTGGCAGCATAACATTAAGATGAAAACAAAGCTCAAAGATCCTTTAATCCTCCAACATCACTGCCTTAAATAGTCATTTTTGAGCCCTTGGGTCTAGACTCCAATATTACAAGTCATTTCACTTGAGTATGGTAGGTCTAGGGTGGTGGAAAGTTTGTGAAAAGAAGACTTTCCACCCTTGACCCGAAAAGGCATCCAGCTTGCATCCACCAAACAGAGGCGCATGAAAAACCTTCTAGATGGACGAATTTTGGTGGACCATAGAAGACTTAAATTAATCTCCGGATGTACCCTAACATCCGGTAAAATCTCAACACAAAAGGAGTTATGGTTTTCGAGATATGGTTATATTGGTGGGATGTTTTTCTGGGCCGCAGAATCTGGACCAGAATTTTATCTCCAACTTGGGCTGCCTAAATGACCACAATGGAGGTCGAATTAGCACTGGATACTGAATAATTATTTGTTACTATATATGTCTTCTAGTATCAAATGAAATTGGGGATTCATTGGGCCTGTATGTTGGGTCCCACAGTCTCATCAGTGGGATGGTGTCCAATCTTCCTTCTCAAGAATTGTTTCCTTTCATCACAAAATATCCCCATCTTCTTCCATGAATTATCTATTGATCCCCGAATAAAACATGTTCATATTTAAGTGTAGATAAACTTACCAAAATATCAAATTGAAATATGTATAATTATATTACTTAAAATCAGATGAATCATTGGGTACTTTAAATGATGTTACCACATAATAGTGCATTTTAAGAAGGTATTACAATCATAATGTGAAATAATGTTCAAAGTGTAAAATGCACTAAAATGGTGTTTATGAATAATAAAGAACATGAATATTATATATATTAACAATGAATATTAGCCTCATTTAGTGGCTAATCACCTGTCCACCATCTGGGCTCGCTGACCCCAGTCTTTCGCGTCATGCCGACCGGCAAGCCGGTCGGCTCGCGTGCCTCGCCTCCCGCAGGCGCCTGCCGACGAACACCGGACGCCCCGCCGCTGTGCCAACCGCCTGAAGCTGCAGCCACTGCTGCCGTTGAAGTCGAACCGCCGCACGCCACTGCTGGAGCTCCGCCCTATCGCCGGAAAAACTCCATTTTGACAGGAAAACTTCCACAGGCCACCAGAGGCTCCCCAGAACTTGGATTTTTGATCCGAAAAATGCGTTGGGAAGCTCTAATAAGACTGTTCGCAACCACAGAATTTTATAAACAATACGACAGAATAAAGACACTATATTTTACATTTAAATAGGGGTTCAGGTTTTAAAACTCAAAATGAACACCGCCTACCTGCGAGGGCGTAGCCCGGAGCTTCGCCGCACGTGCCGCTACCCGCACCCGCCGCTCGATGTCGCCTTGATCGGAGGAGGGAGGTGGAAGAGGATGGAAGTTCTTGGGTGAGAGGGGGGAGGGGGGGGGGTTATCTAGTGGAGAAGTAGGGTAAGAAGGAGTGTTTAAACAAAAAAAATAATTATCCCTTTTAATTAAAAAAAACTCAACCCAATTTAAATCCGCGTCCGAAACCCCTGACGCGGTCAAAGTTAGGTCGCATCTAGGGTAAACACTGCGTCCCAAGCACAATAGTGGTCTTAAAATTTTAATCCGAGGCCTCGTTCAAAAGTTATAAAACATAACGTTCGAGGCCTCTAAATTACAAAAACGCCCCTGGGGCCACTTTCCACAGAAGGCACGCGCCCACAAATATTACACCCCTCTTAGGGTAAACGGCATGCTCCAGACTCAACGGTGCCCTCAGTTTTCCAATACGAGCTACCGTTTAAGAGATACTTGAGTTTAACCATTAAAATAATAAATTAATTATTTTATTTATCTGTTTAATGTTCTGTTAACAGCGAGGGGTCCCAACGTCCCGCACCGACATGCTTTATGTCATTCCTAGGGTAAAAACCCAATTTCAGACCCATACGTGCACTCAGATTTCTGATTTGGAACTCTGTTTAGG